>JAECMU010054142.1:0-11327 GCA_016106625.1 Dracogyra subfuscus | reverse complement strand
TAGAAATGGCATGATTAGATACCACAGCGAAACGGCACAACGAGCTGACAGCTGGCTATCAGAAAAACCAGAACAAGATAGATGTAATAGATGCTAATAATAATGACAGGTAGTTTTGTGATGTTGATCAGGCTTCAGACAGATGTGTAAAAGTAAGTGTCATATTCTGCCCTAAGGCTATCAACAGGAAAAAAACAAAAACAAAAATACAAAAGCTAGCCTGATAGCAAAGATAGTCAGACCTGCATTAAACAACCACCTGCTATTGAAACGATTTCAGAATGTTTTTACATTGAAGGAAGGCTACATCAAATTTTTTTTACTGCTACATACTTTCATATACATATATATATATAGATAAAAAAAAAAAAAAAAATTATTATCTGATGCTTTATGGAGATGGCCCTTTTTTACTAAAAGAATTGTCTTCACCATAAGCTGATGTGACACAACTGGTCATTGTTTTAGCCTTAAATAACAACAAATGCCACCTAGTGAGTGGGTGGCACATCAGTTCTGTGACACGTAACACCTGGTAACAATCCCGTGACCCAGTCACAGCCGGTCAAAGACTTTGGTCAGTATAGTTTGATACCACATGTTTTTTCTAACAACAAACACAATGGATTTCAGACTGCATAAAGGCATATTATAGTGGCCACACACCCACTGACTTGTACCAACCAGTCATCACCATTATCTGCAACACAAACACATTGGGGTTTTCTTTTAGAGGAACTGGTATTTATCATCCCATTGTTACACACTAGTTTGTTTGTTGTTGTTTTTCTAGCTTTATTTCGGAGGCTGTAAATACAGGCTTATACTGAAATAACTGTGGCACATAAATGGTGTTTTTATAGCAAATTCTGAGATGGGCTGGAACAAAAAAAGCTTACTGCAGCACGGGTCCACTCACATGCCCCTGAAGGAAAATTGTTGTTTGCAACCCCTGGAACTGCCAAAAATTGTATTCAGTGCTAAGAAATCTAACCTGGTTATAACTTATAATATAAGGCACACATCATAAACTTGAAATCATGAAAATATGCAAATGAACTTTGTGTGGTCAACAGTATTGAACATCAAGTTTTTGTCTTTTTTAGACGAAATGGAAAAAGCGAATTTACACATTTCTGCACAACTCTTACATACCTGCATAGAGAGAAAACACGCTACATTTTTCCATTAGTAACCAGGGATCTTTTATATGCACCATTTCACAGACCGGATAGCACATATCATGGCCTTTGATATACCAGTCGTGGTGTACTAGCTGGTACAAGAAATAGCCCACTGAGTCCACCGATGGAGATCGATCGCAGACCAACTGCACATCAGGTGTGTGCTTCACCACTAGGCTATGTACCATTACCTGCTTCTTGAGAAATTGGTCTCAGAATCTTTTTATTTTTAAAATGGCTATATGTAAACTACAGGTCAAGTATTCTGACATCACATCTGCTTATACAGGAGACAATCTAGTTCATAAAAATTACCATCTCCATTAAAGGAAAATTCCTGAGTTTGCTGCATTGTAACTTGTAAGATGTTTCCGACTAATAAAATATTTCTACGACTAAACTTACATATTAAATTATTTGTTTTGTTTAAAATATCAGTTTATATATATTCAATGTGTTTTTGGTTGTCTTAATAAGAAGCCCAAAATGGATTTTTGTCTTCAAGTAAATTTTTATGTACGAAAAAATATATTTAGAATGATCATGTTTAATATAAAGCCACTAATATTTTATGCAGAAAAAATATATTTGATATGCAATTACAATCGTTAAAAAGTCTCTGTTAGTTATCTTAAAATTACAGATCGATCCCCGTCAGCTAACCACTGGGGTTTTCTCTCGACATAACCATATGTCCGACGCCGATATAACCGTATTCTGTGTTGAGTGCGTCGTTAAACAAAACACAAACAAATATATAAATTAAAATTACAGATAACTCAGGAATATCCCTTTAAGTAGAAATACAAGTATCCATTCTGGTAATGCACTTTTTCTATTGTTTAAATGTGTATATAGATATATAAGAACCCTTGACAGACATATTTCCAACAAAGAATGTTTATTTTTCATACTAATACTCCTTTTAAAAGTCGAACACCCTAGACTGTTAAAACTATAACAGTGCCATTAAATACAGTTGAAAATGTTATCTCGTTATCACACCTGACTGAATAGAAATGTTAAAATATTTACCTGCTAGGAACGCCTTGAAACTGGTGCTGTACAGATGGGTATCTGTCAATGTGACTTGTGTTGGGCTGTATAAAAACAAGAAACAGGAGTATTACATAAATATTTAGCACAAAAATAAAGATTCCACATATATTCAAACATGTAAATGATAATACACATATCATATATACACCAGGGCTTCTAGAATATGGTAGTCCCACTCCCATGGCTAGTGATATTCAATGTTGGGCTAGTAAATAAATACTATTGCCATGCCCAACGGCTAGTGAATATTATTTTGGTCAAATGTTGCAGTCACTGAGTTGTCTATTTTGTAAATATGATTATCCGTTCCCCACCCCAACTCCCAATGTCAGTGTTGTTAAGCTCCATCGACCTGTTTAGGTGACATATCTGATTATTACTATATTACATGTAGTTAGTAAAAATTGTATTAATTTAAAGTAAAGTAGGGCTAGTGCAGTCTTCGCTATGAGTAAAATCAAGGCGAGCTGTAGATCACTCTCCTTAATTGAACCAGGCGAGCAATCGCTATCCTTATTAAATATGTTTGTACAAATGAGCCATGTATTTACTATATAACGCTACGTTATCAATCGCTATTGCGCATACATTTCTGAGACTGTTGTTCAGAGTCTAATTTTCATACGTAATTCAGGTGAGTAATTACTTGCGAGTATGTTTTTCTAGCTTCAATTTAATATTTTAAAAAAATCATAGCTAAAATTTAAGGCGATCGATACGCTGCTCATCTTAAACATTTGAGGCGTGTGCGGAGGCGAGCGCGGGCAATCGTTCGTCTTTCATGGCGAAGACTGTAGTGGATTTTATAAAATTTCTAGAAACCCCAACACACTTTTTCTAAGATTTTGTACTACAACGGTGCTCCAAATGTCAAAAAGTTTGTTCAGAATATTTTTGGAATACATGAATTTTTGGAATAAGTCGGGGGAAAAGTTCCATTCATCCTGAAGTTTCCAACATTTAATTCTAGAACATAAAGGCTCACCAATGTAACTGAAAGACAGTTTGTATGAACTTGAAGTTGCTTAAAAGTTAACTTTATAATTAAATTATTAACTCTGTTTAACTCTATTTTACTGTATACTTTGTATTCCAAAAGCATTAAAAATCGTCTTACAAATACCAAGCCTCAACATCAAAATTTTATTTGAGAACAAAGATGACATTCTTATTCATGCTATAAAGTAACATAATATAATTTGTATTGCCAAAAAGATGGCATACACATAACTTACATGTTTTTAAAGCAAATTTTTTACAATAAATCAATAATGTATACTCTTAAAAAAACGTAGGGGAACTCTAATATGAATTTACAATTGCCAAAATTGTAAGGTATATTAGCTGTGGTGAACGGTTATGTGATAATAATGAATTAATAGGGCAAACACTACAACCAGTAATTCTGTATAATATGACTACCATAATCTAGAAGCTCTGAAATAATATGAAAGATTTTAGTCGCCAGATGAAAACAATTGGTCACAATATAGAGGGATGATCATGGTGCCCCCTCATTTGCCTTGGTACCCTAAATGCTTTCCTTCCCCTTTTTCCATATACCCGCAACAACTTCTATTCAACTTTGCAAGAGACCATAAACATAAAAATGTTTTGGCCTTAGAACATTTATTACACAGCTGCAGTATTCATGATCAGTAAATGCACAATTTTAAACATTTTAAATAATAAATAACTCAATTTGCAGGCTAGTTATAATGCAACTTCCAATTCAAATGAATAACAAATCACTTACCATGTGTAACATAGTTTTTTAAATTAAAAGCAGCCACTGGGATATAAAAAAAAAAAAAGAGTTCAAGTTAAAAACAGGTGTTTATTTAGGAACACCACTGTTGATAAACCGGTGGTCTGTTCTGTGTTACCCTTCACTGGTTAGTTGTACTGACACAAGGCAGTTGTTATGATAAAAAATAATTCACATTAAAAGTCAAGAACAGAAACCAGATTTCAGCTTGTGCTGGATACTGAATATAAATTACAACATTTTGGCTCGATAGTCTCAAACATGTTAACAAATATAAGTTGGAGAGAAGAGATTTAGGTGGGTTTTTTTTAAAAACTAAATACATTTTTTTAAACATGCCTGTATGTCACCAAGCTGCAACAACCAAGCACTGAAGCTTGTCGAGTTTCTCAAATCTGACAGGTCTGTGGGAATGATACATGGATGAAAGTTGAACATTTTGGAAAACCTGAAAGAAATTCTGGGTGCTATCCCCATCTTTGTCAACCTCTGACAACCATTCCCATCTCCACTTGTTTTTGGATCCCCTTTCTAAGTCCATTGTGTGAAAGCCTGCAGGCAAAAACTTCATTTTCAAAACTTTTTTGTTTTCTGGCAAACAATTCTGTATCAGACATTTAAGCAATTAAAGACAGGCTAGTTGACTGGGTGGCTAAATCGAGCAAGTCAATCAAAAGTTTTGTTTTAAATGAATGACAATGACCATTATCTGATTTCCGGATTTCGTTTGACGGACTGTGATTTTGTGTTTCCGTTGACTGGTGATCGCATTGAGTCAGTTTTGTTAGGAATCGAATGAAAGGATCGGCGATCTCCACAAAACACCCCTATGAAAATCTCAACGTATTTACACGATTTGGAAAAATGACCCTTAGAGACCCAGAAAAAAATGAAAATCCGGCATATGCCGGAAAACTTTCACCCATGATATCAGGAATGGGGAGGGGGGACACAATCTCTAGTGAAGGGAGAAAGAACATTCTTTAGTGAGGTGGGCATACGGCAGATTTTTTATCTTTATTTATATGGAGTAGGACAACAAAAATACTAGTATACATTTTCGTCCTTAAGTCGGGGAAAGGGGAACAGGCCACTACCCACCAACACACACACACACACTTTAGGCTTGTCAGAAATAAAAATAAAATAAAAGTAAAACTTTTGACTCCTCTAAGTATGTGGGACTGGGATAATTGTTCAAGAATGCCTGTCATGGACACAAAATCTTGACTTCACCAGAGATAAACAAGTAGTGGTAATACTAAACTACTTTTTTTGTTTTGTAAATATGGGTCATAGCAATGTAATGTAATGATCTTTGTTTCCACACAGACCAGTAAAAGGAGCCAGTTTTTAACTGCAGACCACCAGGCAAGCGGTGATGGATGAACCGACTTGAGTAAACCAGATGAGCCAGGCCTGTTTGTTTAGACAACACAGCATAGAGCTCTAATTCATCTACTTGTTGACAGCGGCACGCAACATGATCTACTCCCTAGTTAATTACACTGGCCAGAGAGACAAGTCCAAGTAAGTCATAATAAATACTGCAGGGCAAACACAGGAGAATAGTCTGTTTGTGAACAGAATCTTTACTTCTTAAATAAGATCATTTCATCAGTGTTTTGTTAACATACATGTATCTACAGTTCAACCTGTGTTAAATAGCCCCATGTCTTCCCTTGGTACAGTTATTGGTGAGGTCAGAGACTGTGTTCAGGGTGGATTATGGGCATGTGTCTAACATGTTTGGATAAACAGCTAGAATATATGAACAGTATGTTAAACAGCCATATCCGCCCTTGGTACCAGTCATTGGTGAAGTCAGAGACTGTGCTCAGGGTGGATTATGGGCATGTTCAACATGTTTGGATAAACAGCCAGAGTGTATTAAACAGCTATATCTGCCCTTGGTACAAGTCGTTGGTGAAGGGTGGAGCGAGTGCTTTACCACTGGCTACGGAATAAACAGCTGGAGTATATTAAACAGCCATATCTGTTCTCGGTGCCAGTCAATGGTGAAGTCAGAGACTGTGTCCAGGGTAGATGATGGGCATGTCTAACATGTTTGGATAAACAGCTGGCATGTCCAACATGTTTGAATAAACAGATAGAGTGCATGTATGTTAAACAGCCCTCCTTACAAGCATGAGAGGGTGATACAGGAGATAGACTGTGCCCAGGGTGGACATGCTTGAACCTGATAATGGGCATGTCTAATATGTCTGGATAAACAGAATCAGAAACAAGCTTAAGAATTTGTTACCCATGAACATTCTGAAAGGTCTTCGCCATAGCCAAAATGCTCACCTATCGTAAATTTTGGCAACGAAAATGCAAAACAATAAAAAAAATTAATCCTTCAACCAATACTAATAATTTTTATCCAGTGACAACAAACTGCTCATCAGTAAAAACACTGACATATGACAATTCATATTACAGCTACAGCAACTGCCATTGGTGTCACCATTATTTAAGTTTGATCTCCGTATAGGTCATTTTTAAACACTTTAAACAGGTCGTTGCTCTAGAGGTGACTGCTGGAGCAGGTTTAAAATAAGGGAATGTGTGTGTATCAACACTTGAACAGGTATCTGGTGTCCAACATATGGCTATTGAACACTTGGTTTAGACTGGCCTTGGTGGAATAGTGGTTCAGCCACATAGTTTGGCAACCCATACTGATGCCCATCTAAAGTGAATCTTCAACAGACAGCCCAGATAGCTGAGATATGTGCCCAGTACAGCATGCTTGAACCTCAATGGTATATAAGCACAAAAGTAAGTGTAAATCAAACTAACTTGGTCATGAGACCAAGGGAGGACACATGCTACAACCACATAGGTTACTCCTACAAAATATATTGCAGCAGCAAGGCATCTATTCTATGCACTTTTCCCTCAGACAGAATATTTAAAACGTACTAGGAAGCCTTAAAGCTGTCATCTAAAATTTTACAAACTACAGTTTTCATGTAGTAAATACACATGATCCTCATGACATTAGTCAAACAAAGAGGTTTATTTACTGTTTCACAATATTTCACAGTGACACTGAACCCTCACTAAATCTGATGTACATACCGGCAGACACGCTGGCAGGGGTGGTGGACATCCACGGGGTGAGAAGCCGTAATGGTTGGATCCACCATAGATGCTGTGCATCGGACTCCTACACAGAGTCTGCAAGTAAACAAAGGAAAATATTAAATAAACAAAATGTCATATTTACATGTATTAAATCCATGTACCGGAATCCACATCCTAAAACCATAGTCAAACACAGCCTATGTCAATTCATTTTATTGAAATTTGAACATTTATTTCAAATTTTCATTATTATTCATACATACCTAGTGCTAGCACAACAAGTATGCTATATGGCCCTGGGGTTATGACTCAGGATCATATAGTATAATTGTGGTGCTAGCACAGTAAGATAAATAAGACTAAAGTAAATGACAAATACTATTGACGAAGGAGCTGATATCTTTATACTTGTACTATATACCGACTAAAGAAAATACTACATTGTATATGTGTGTTGTTATTTGTATTGCAGAATGAAGGAGATTGAAAGAATCCTTTATATATGTCCAAGTGGGACAAGGCTATTTCACCCGAAGGTACATCATTTGTTGGCAGGGACGAGGCTTTCTAAGTCCCTGACATCATATTATGTACCCAAGGGTGGATTAGCCCTGTCCCACATGGATACATAATGGATTATTATTTTTCTCCTATACAGTGGACGAAAAACAAGCATTCTGGTAAAACATGAAAAATCTACTTTCTTACAATAAAATAATCATAACCATCAAAAAGATCATACTAAAAATGGTTTATACCAAAAGTATAAACCGAAAATGATAGTATAATTTCATTATGACAGCAAATGTCCTTGTTTTTATAAAATAGGGATATTTTACATTCATCATCCCACATACCTTGGCCTTTAATATACCAGTCATGGTGCACTGGTTGTAAGGAGAAATATAGCTCAATTGGCCCACCAATGAAAAAAACCCACAGACAGAGACCATGTGTGAGAGAGGGAAGAAGAGAGGGATAGAGAAAATGAGAGAGAAAGGGAGTGTTGAAGAGAGGGAGAAAAACAAGAAGCTGTGCATCAGCCAAGTACTTTAAAACTGGGCTACGTTCTTCCTTCCCGTAAGCCGAACGAACAATTGGTACAGAATGACAATAGAACAGAATCAACAAGAGATGCTGATAACTTGATCAACACTTTTGTTGGCTCCTTCACCATTTTGTCGCTACCAAATTACTATGAGAAACACATCCTCTGTATATAAGTAGATTTGGAGTTGTGATAATGCATATTTCATGAACTGGCTGGGGCAGTACCAAGTGATGGTTGAAGATAACTAATTGTCCAGCCACCTGTGTCTTGAAGCCAATAAAACATGAACAACTTGCAGTTATCGGTCCACAGAGAGACCACACACACACTTATCTACCTACTTACTGAGAATTTAGTAGACACACAGTATATTGCAAAAATAAACTCATTATAAGTATAAGGCAGCCCATGTTAACCTCTTCTGCAAAAGCACCAAATAAATGTTTTAATATAAAATATTTCAGGTTTGGTGTTGCCTTTTGAATAAGGCAGAATGGATAATGTAATCAAAATTAAAAGAAATATTTTAAACTCTAACTATTTTCAATAGCTGTTTTAAATATTATTTAATAAGGTGCATGTGAGACAGAGATACCATGTGATGGAGAGAAAAAATGGGGAGTTGAGATAAACAGAGAAAGACAGATACAGAGAGATAGACACACACACACACAGAGAGAGAGAGAGAAAAGAAGAAAACACTGCTGCCACATAACAGAAACTACTTATGAAGTAATGGGTAAGCAGGACTGAACCTGCCAAATTACCCAACTTTTATGGCAAGTGCCTATAATAAAATTTTAGTTTTTGGCTAATAAAGTTTCTTTAAATTAACCATTAACCCTATCGACTTAAGATTCAGGCACGCTCATCCTGCATTCGACGGCTGACTTCGCCAGTGACCAAGCCCAGGTTGGGAGGAAGTGAATGCATGTATTCCACTACTAAACTACAAATACATTTATATCCCATCTATATAACTTGATTAGCATTCTAACGTATGAGAAAGTAACTGAACTCTGTCTGAATGCCATTCACTGTGGATCCGTCTCAAGTATCAAGAGCATCATGGAACTGCCTCCTATAAGAGTCCTAAGTAATGTAGTTAGAGAAGCACACACACACGGCCGATTGTTGGCAAGAGGGCCAATTAAGACAACAGAAATACAATAATGCGGCTGTATTTCACACAATCAATGAACTGCGCACATCAATCAATAAAAAATAATTATCAGATACTGAATAACCATTCTCGCTTTCCAAGCAATTTGTACAAGACACTACAGCTCATGTTATTAATGCATCAATTTTCGGATTGTGCACCGAGATGGGAGACAAAAACAAAAAACGTAAAAAGATTATGATCTCTTGCTTTGAGCAAAACTATTTTGAAACACTGGTTCTTCTTGATATCAAAGGGCAAATTCTAGGGCATTTCCACCACTGATATTCCACAACCCCCTCCCCCCGACCATTTAAATGATTTAATCCCTCAGTACTTTGCCACCTTGGGCAATTCCTTCTCCAGTACTGTCAACATCCAGAACATATTATTTACCCCATCTCATATAATGTCACCAACATTTCAACAGAATTAAAAACAAGAAGAGATGTGACAGCCAGACTTGAGACTTGTAGGCAATGCTAATTAAAAGCCATTGCCCTTAAAAAGCGTGCAGGTATCAATGGATCCTATCAGTACCTGCTCCCAATCAAAGTAAAGTTTGTTTTATTTAATGATGCCACTTGATCACATTGATTTTTTATCTTCTCATTGGCTATTGGACATCAAACATATGGCCATTCTGACACAAAGGCTACTCTTATACAACAGGCAGCAAGGGATCTTTTATTTGCGCTTCCCATAGGCAGGATAGCACAAACCACAGACTTTGTTGAACCAGTTATGGATCACTGGTCGGTGCAAGTGGTTTACACCTACCCATTGAGCCTCGCGGAGCACTCACTCAGGGTTTGGTGTTGGTGTCTGGATTAAAAATCCTCGACTGGGATTCGAATCCAGTACCTATCAGCCTGTAGACCGATGGCCTAACCACGATGCCACCTAGTCCAGAACACCTTTCAATAGCTTAATGGGGAGGTGTACAGTCACTACACAGACTTCTCTCTCACTAACAGCAAACCATTAATCACCGGTCCTAAAACAGACATTTCATTTCAACTTATTTTTGTGCTTACATTCAATTAAGGTTCAAGCAAGATGTCCTGGGCACACACCTCAGCTATCTGGGCTGTCTGTCAGGACAGTGGGTTAGTTGTTAGTTGGTTAGTGAGAGAGAAGAGGGTGTAGTGGTCTTACACCTACTTACTCATTGAGCTGTTAAAACTCTCCCTGGGTGGGAGCCAGTACCGAGCTGTGAACCCTGTACCTACCAGCCTGCAGTCTAATGGCTTAACCACAGTGCTACCAAGGCCAGTTTAAAACAAGACATCCCAGGTAACAGAGATGTGTGTTTAGGACAGTGTAGTGTGTTATTTTTATCCACTAATCAGCAATTAGTACTGGCTTTCAGCTAAATTGTATCTGCCTTAGTTCTATGACCAACTGCTTTATTTTCTACAGTTTAAACGTGTATAGTGAAACCCCTCTAAACCGGACACCCACAAGACCACATTAAAGACCACATGAATCTGGCTTAAAGAGGTTCTGTTTTGTAGTGATATTTAAAATGGGACCATGAAACAGATCTGGTTTTAAGGGATTTCCAGTTTACTGAGGTTCCGGTCTTGTACATGTGTATTTTTTGCATTTCAAAGTGACCATTATATGTTTATGTGTAGTCCTTGCATTTCTAAATGACCAATTGGGTTTTATTTTATTTTTTTATTGGCTTTCAAAATACATGTAGAACTATAGATATTAGAGGCTGTGTTTTCTTGAAGTGCCATTTCATCTGTATGACTGCAATTTTAAGACCGCTTGCCACTGAATTTTGTTCTAAAACCCGTTCCTCTATTAAAGTTTAAAACCAGGGCCCCGTTTTATGTAGTGATACTTTGCGCTAAGATCGCCTTATGTGCATTGCTACATTATGCACATAAGGGAATCTTAACCTTAAGATCACTTCATAAAACGCGGCCCAGGAGTGTTTATAAAGATTTTCCTATTTGCATTATTAATTTAACAGCTGCTAAAGTGCACGACTGTTTT
>JAECMU010054136.1:0-15311 GCA_016106625.1 Dracogyra subfuscus | reverse complement strand
AGTTTCGCAAAGGAATTGTTCCACCCCTCACATATGTTATTGGTTCTGGATCCACCTTTCAATGCGATGGTGTGCACATTCCAGATGGATGTTGCGTACGCAGGGGGAATACGGCGCATACGAAGAGGAGGTACAGATCCATCTGATTGTTGAGGAGGCTGAATACGGCGATAAGATCCTGACACATAAGTGCTGTCAAAATACACGAGCAAGGGTTACAGCCCATCAGGGGTGTTGTCACGCAGATAGGTCATCCCCTCTGGTACATCATTAACTGGTAGGAATGCCAGTCCATCAAGCATACCAAGCAATCAACAATGGGAAGCCCTAAATCCATGATTTCCTTGATCTCTTAGAAGAAAACCTGGCCTCCTTAATCTCTTGATCACAAACTTCAGATAATCCTTTATCATGGAGATCAATGCAATCAGTGCAACACTTGACTGATCAAAATACAAATGTAAACTTTATTCTTTATCATAATCTGTTTTGTGAATTTTATTTATAATTTTATTCTTCCAAAACAGAAATTTCAACTTTATTTCATATTTTTCAGTTTTATGTGTAAAATGGTCACAGTGGGGTTTTGTCCATTTTTCTCATTTATTGATGGGGTTATGTCCGAGTGGTTTTTTTTCCAGTGGGGTTATGTCTGGGTGGGTTTTTTTTCAGTGGGGTTTTATCCTGGATTCACCGTAGGGGTTGTTCCATATGTTCATGTACTTACCTTTGTCACCCAATAGCTGATGTGGGGTGTTGTTAAACATTAATTAATTTATTCATTCCATTATCAGATCAAGAAGTAACTTCCACCACACCATTTTAGAACTGGTTGACCAAATACAGTCAAGCTCCTCTTAGTCTAGTTGGGGCAAGGCATAGTCCTTAGTAAAACATTTGGTTGATACATGGTCAGTTTGGGATCGATCACCATCAGTGGGCTCATTGTGCTATTTCTCACTCCAGCCAGTGCACATCAAAAGGCTGTGGTATGTGCTATCATGTCTATGAGATGATGCATATAAAAGATCCCTTGTTGCTAATTGAAAAGAGTAACCCATGATGTGGTCCTTAACTATACTACTCAAAATAAGAAACACAAATTTGAATTAGGTATGTTACATTTATGATCTTCTGTTGGATGTAGAAATAGCATAAGAGAACTGACAGTCTTGAAATTTGGCAAGGACATCCCCAAAGAGAAACAGCCCAATGGGCCCACTGACAGGGATCGATCCCAAACCAACCGCACATGAAGTGATCACTTTGCCACTGGGCTACGCCCTACAAAGGTTGAATGATGGTGTTGTTTAAGATAGCCTAAGAGTTAGGCCACAGGTTCACTGCAAAGTGTTGGTGATGGTTTGTAGAACGTTCACCTATTCTATATCATGATTTCTGCCAGAGGGTAAAATGGATATGGTGACATACACAAATTTTGTTGGAGATTTAAAAAAATTAAGTTGATATTTTGACAAAATTAATGGCTTTTATTATTACTGTATGATTTTCTTAACTCTAACCCTAAACCTAACCTATTTTCTTTCTGTATAGGGCCCCCATACTCCCTGCCGACTGGGATTTCATTCAGCACACACATTGTAAATATTCAATTCCATAGCACCATATGCAAACATTTCTTCTCTTTCTGGTAGAAATTCTGTTATAATATGTAGTCTACATTATTTATTATCTTGAGTAACTACATTATCTAGTCTTAATCATTTATTATCTAAACAAGAATGTAGTGCATGTTCTGTTGTTGACTGAAGCTAACCATGCAAGGATATTTATTGCTCCACCTTTCTGGCAGGTGAAAAAGGAGATCCAGTGAAGTGATAGTTTTGCACAATTGTGTTGACACCTGTAGTCACAAAACATGCTCCCTCAGTGACTTGATAGGCTTTGACCTTCACGGTCTTGTTGCAGGTAGCATGTCAGAATGGCTCACACACTAACTGCATGCTTCAGCAGATTCTGTTGATGATAAATTCTAAGAGTGACTACAGCTTTAATGTTTGTCCCATTTTTATCAGAAAATCTAAGCACACATGTATTTCAGAAATTGAAGCCCGTCACGTCATTAATCATAGCTACAAGATTACATTTCGACAAGTGTTTCAGCTGGTGTATTAGTATGTTAAATACAACATAAAGTTTTAAAAAATAAATTGATTTTACATGTATTGAAAGATAACAAATTGCAAATATTATTGTCAGCTTTGATTTAGCCGTTATTTGTTTGGAATTGGTGAAATAAATCAACTTGCTTTTTTTAACTCACATTGCATTCAAGCAGGTGTTTTATCTTGTTCTTTGGTCTGTGTTTGGAGAATTAATTTGCTTTAACAGATCTAATAGAAAGTATTTGAATTAGTGATCATAATTCATAGTTACTTTGATGATGGCTTAGACTCCAATCTGTTAAATACTAAATCATGGGCCTGTCTATTAGTATTATATTTTTGTTGTCATAGTAATGCAACAATTTTCACCTTAGCAGGTTTTTTAAGCATTGGATTTCTTTTCTATATTTATTTCCAGTCTCTGCCATACTTCTCTGTATCAGTGTTCACAAACATTCAGAACATAATTTTAAAATGGTACTTAGATTTGTTGAAAATGTTTGTGTTATTGTTTAGATTATAGTCACAGCCACTCCGCATATGTGGCTATATCTAATGTAGGTATAGCCAAAGTCTGTCATGAATTAAGGCAGCTTCTGACATCACTAGTGGCTGGTCTGGGATGAATGTTTTCATTTTTAAAAAGCTTAAAATCTTTTGTAGGTTTTTTTTTTTTTTTTTTTTTTTTTTTTTTTTTTTTTTTTTCAAATGCTTAAATGGTATATGATATCGGAATTTCTAAAATTGCATGACAACATTACATTTAACTTTGTCTCCTAAAACATTCTTTCGTTAACAATTAGATGGTGTCACAGTTCCTTTTTTTTATAAAACCATTTAATATGATAGATCAACCTTTCAAATTTACAAAAATACCTTCTGGACATGACTGGCCAGTTTATACAAAGAGACATATCTGACAAAATCACCACAGAAGATTGTTAAAGCAATTTTTCAAAATTGATGGAATAACAGCATGTAAACAGCATCAGGAGAATAATACATGACTACACCATACTTGATGGAGACTGACCGACCTTGGTGGCCTTGTGGTTAGGCCATCGGTCTACAGACTGGTAGGTACTAGGTTCGAATCCCAGTCGAGGCATGGGATTTTTAATCCATATACTGACTCCAAACCCTGAGCGTAAACCACTTGCACCGACCAGTGATCCATAACTGGTTCAACAAAGGCCATGGGAAGTGCAAATAAAAGATCCATTGCTGTTAATCTGCAAGTGATCTTTTATACAGGTATATAAGAAAATAAAAAGTTACCTCAATTCAACATTCTGAATTGTTAAAATATGCTTTAAAGAAAAGTGTGACCGTATTACCTCTCACACCAGTAGGGTGTTTAGGCATTATGTAATGGTACCCACTGGATCAAATATATAAGTTGTGCCCACTATCGGTCTTGCATGTTCACTGTACTTAAAATTGTCTCTAGTAAGTACTATCTATGTAATTAAATATGCATCATTATTGTTATTTCTTTCAGGAGGAGGGAGGTGGCCAATCGGAGGACTGGTACCTCGTAGATGGAAAGCGCCACAAATTCCGTCTCCCTAAAACGATGTTATTCCTTGGGAAGGAAGAATGTGATGTTGTAGTAAAGGTAACATTCCATTAAATCTGAGAATATACATAGATTATTACATGTATTTGAATGTTTTCAGGTTTAAATGTAGCATAAATAATCAAACCTGTCCATAAAGGTCACCCTGATAACCTATAAAAGTTACTTTTTTAACTTCCTTGGGAAGACAAAATGCAGCTGTTATTTAAAAAAAAAAAACCCCACAAAACTCGATGTTCAGCCATCTTTAAGGGTTGCTGTAGAACCCACTCTGATGATGGAAGAAGTCTACACAGTGCCGTGTGATGCTATATGGCAATAAGTATGGTTTCTCTGTTGATGTTCAAAGCAATGGTCCTTGGGATCTGGTTTATCCAGGCACACTTCCAATGTTTCTTCCAGAGCTGTGTGGATGGGGGTGGTGGATGGTTTATCTCTTGGATGAGGTGGTGACTTAGCCTTCCATCTTGTCAGCTGTTTTGCAGCTCACTTGTTCACCCGAGGCTCACCATCTATGTGGACAGGAGCACAAAGACTGGAAAACAGTCAAATCTCTATGTTGGATTCTAAAGGCTTTCCCATGCCCACTTCCATTAGACTCAGGCATGTCCTGTCTCTGGTATGACCAGTAGCATGACCCAAGGCACTGCATGGGTTGGCTAGGGTTTGGTGTAAAGTTTCACCTCATGGGCTGGACAGTAGGAGTCTGGGAGGGTATGTTGCAGCTGGTATAGCAGTGATAGAAATAAGCAGAATTTTTCATTTGTCAAGTACATTGAGAAATCATTTTCTTCTTGCAATATTTTCACTTGTCCAAATAAATATTTTGTTTTATCCAAGTACTAAGATCATATTTTTTATTGCTAAAAATTTAACTGCATTGAAATTTTTTACTTATCTACTGAACAACCATTTAAGTACATGTTTCCTGTCCGAGTAGATTTTCATTTGTCAGGACAAACGGACAAGTGTTTATTTTGAACACTGTATAGATAATCCACTGATTTTGGTCCCCTTTGAGTTGCTTCTGATTATGCACACTCTTAAAAATCTTTTATATAGTTCCAAAATGAAAAATCGAATTCAATAGATGATGTCATAGCTACTGTTGCAATGTTTTGGGGAGACAAGATAAAACATTGTGGTATAATGGGATGGCAAATACAGAGCAGCATTGGACTATATACATAGTACATGTAAGCACAAAATAACTATTTTATAGAAACTTAAAAAAACCCTAACATAGCTTAAGTAAAAGTAGGTTTGGTTACAACCTTTTGAATGCCTGTCATAGCCAAACAATACCTTTTAGTGGCAACAATACATTGTATTTAATGCACTTATTTTTTTGACAAAACACATGTCGGTTTATTTAAATATAAAGTAACTGTAAAGTACAAAAGATAAATGTTTTGGTGCTCAAGCTTACCAATCTTTAGTCTGGGTTTCATGTGGGCTCAAACATAGTCTAGACAAATTGCATATATAGTCCTGATAAAAATATTTACTCAGTAATCTTGTCTAAAGTGTCTGAATACTTCGATATACATGTATGTAGTATATTGCAAACAATGTCAAAAGAAAGTATTGGTTATTTAAGCATGTTTCAACTCTTGTTACCTGTCAAACTAAGAAAGGCCTGACAAAAGGATAATTGTTTCCAGTCGACCAACATTTTAAATCTCCTCAGCAATTAAAATATAAAAAAATGCATATTTATTCTTGTTGCTTGAAAACAAGGTAAAATTAACACAAATGTTGGGGTTGTTTTGTTTTGTTTTTTCTGTTGCATGCAATATTGGGACAAGAACATATAAATATTGGTCTTTAATTGATTTATGATGCATTTAAACCACCATGATTTTAAAATTAATTTACTAATGTTAAAAGATTTCTTAGAATGGGGGAAATCCACAGCAGTCTAATTTGAGAGCATTATATATATATTTCAGTCAGTTGTCTTGGAAAAACAAATAGTTTATTTTAAATTATATAAAAGGTATGTAAGATACAGTACACTTTATGGAACACTAAACAGTGTGTGTCTTTTCAAATATTTATTTTAGTTGACTTAATGAGAATTTTCTTTGCTTGAATGAGTTAGGATCAATTTCAATTACATATAAATTCTATATCTTAATTCTTTGCTAAACTCACTGTGTGTTAATATGAAAACACCTGAAGAGGATCAGGTATATTTAACAGAATGGCAGTATATTATCCCACCAGCCCATTTGCTGAAGGTAATGATGTTGTTCCTGTTGAAAAACACACCTCTGTTAACATGATGGTTGATAAAATAATGTCAGATAAGACTACAGGAGAAACACCTGTTTTAATAATAATTGCCAACAAAAAGAACAGTTGCTTTGTGGAGCTAGAAGATTTATTTTATGTTCATTGGGAACATAAGGCGAATTTGCATTTATTCTTGACACTAATGTGCTGAATATAAAGTTTCTAACATCCATTAGGATGAGGACCCCTTGGAGTCCAAATCACTGACAGCTAGGTAATTCAAGTGACTAATTTGTTTTTAACTCGGCAGTTATGTTGAATTACTTGTTGTATTAATAGAGAATGCTACATGAATAGCTTATAGATACCATTTGTTTGTAAGATGTTTTAAAAACAGTTGTAAGATAAATGTTTATCAAATCGACACGGAATGCAATATTCTATTTCTTACATTACTTAAACAATTTTTTTAAAGTAACTAAAACATATGAATGGCCCTAGTGCTTGTACATTAGTTAACTTATGCATCACAGAAAAATCAGTTTTCGATTTTTTTTTTTCATTTGGTAGTAGGGCATTGGAGATCTGGTATATGCCTTTAAATTGTTATTACATATATATGTGTTATTATGTGTGATGTTCTCATCAGTGGATGTGTAAAAATATTTATGTCACTTCATCATATTGCATGCTGAACACAGATTCATTTCATGTCTTTTTAAAATATTCTTAATATTTTCTAAGCTGTAATTTATTTATACATTTATGTAACAGTGTATGAAATAAGCATTTGTCTGTTTGTCTTAACAAGTGAAAAGCGGGCAGCGTGGCCCAGTGGTACAGTGCCCGCCTGCTGCGCGGTCGGTCTAGGATCGATCCCCGTCAGCTGACCACTAAGGTTTTTTCTCGACAAAACCATATGTCCGACGCCAATATAACCGTAATTAAAATGTGTTGAGTGCGTCGTTAAACAAACCAAAAAAATAAATAAAAATAACAAGTGAAAATTTATGACAGTATCATCATTAATTTTGAAGAAAACAAACCGTTTCAACAGTAGCTGATTTTTCTTTCTTACATTATATTGGATATTACTTTTGAGACTTCTTGTTAGTTGCTCCATGGTGATGATCTGGGCACCACAGCCATACTATCCAATAAAATAACACAAATAACACAGTATGTTATAAGATAATCTGAAACTGATCGCTTTGTGAGACACATTAACAGCAAGTGCCATAAATAACTTTTAGTTGGAAAATACTTTTATATTTATTTTAAACCTGGTTTTGATAATATGTAAGAAATAGAATGCTACATTTGAGTCTATTAGTTACCGTTATCTTACAACTCATTAAAAAATATATCCAACATGCTTTTGCTGATTAGATAAGTTTTTAAAACAACTCACTGCAAGTTAAATAGTAGATCCAATGGCTACTCTAGTAGTATATTCTATGTCTTAACATTTGTTAATGTCATGTGACCTACAGTAAATTATTCTGACGTGAATGATAACAAGTGATTTTGATCAAATGAAAAAACCCAGGGCTTGAAAATTTACATTTTTGCACCAAATTCTTTCCTAATAAATTTATTTTGGCAGGTACAAATATTGTCAGACATGTAGATTTTTGTTTTTGTCAAAAACATGCTGTTTGTGTCTATCAGTGTAAAATACCTGCTAAATGTTAAGAAAGTGAATAGTGGTGTGTAACCTTAAGCCAGTTATCTGAGTTGTATTGTGCTGAGAAGTGCTCTCACAATGCAGGAAATCTATCTTGTAGTATTTTCCTGGACGCTCTAGACTGCTTAGCTTATTAATCAGAAAAGTAAAGAATGAATTATAAATCTGTTGACTTTATCAAAAATTATTGTTTGGAAATGAAATAGAATAGCTCATCATCTCATAGGGAATGACCAAAATAGTTTTTATTTTAGTAGTATTCCTCCATCAACCTTACTGTTCCAACAAATCCTAAACTAAGCATACATTGTGTAATATGATATACATACATGTAATACTTGCATTCCAAAACCAGGTGCAAACCTGTGGTAACATGGATTTTTTTTTTTAAATAATCATCACAAAAAAATACAAATACAGACTTAGTTCTTAATGTCAGTAATTAAAGACATGTTTCACTATAGTCTGTTCCACAGAAAACAAGGTGGAATTTACTAGTTACTTATTTCTGAGCCAATTATTTTCTAAATTGGACACAAATATAGTAATTTTTTGTTATTTGCAAAACATATATATTTTTTTTTTTTTACGTCAAACAAAACTAAAATTATTGTAAAAATACATTTTTGTAGGTGGATGGGATGGACTAGATAAAATGAACTATGGTATCACTCCAATAATGTTATTCACCTAAAATGCCTGTTATGTAATACAGCAAGACAAAGTGAGGTCTAGTGTTCATTATGCAGAAAACAAACCATAACAGACTGAGCCTTCAGATTCATTTTGCTTTATTCTCCTGTTCTCTTTTACCAGAGCGGGCAGCATAGCCCAGTGGTACAGTGCCCGCCTGATGCGTGGTCGGTCTAGGATCGATCCCCGTCAGCTAACCACTGGGGTTTTTCTTGACATAACCATATGTCCGACGTCGATATAACCGTAATTATAATGTGTTGAGTGCGTCGTTAAACAAACAAACAAACAAAACAAAAATCTTTTACCAGAAGAGTGTTATGTTTAATAGTTTGCTTGTTAAATATAGTCATGTTATCTTCATATAAAACAGTAAACATACATACAGGAGTTGACATCAATGAAAAGAGAGCAGTAAATTTATAATACACTCAATAAAAGAAAGTATGCTTATCATGATAGTCTGTTTATTTTATCAACAAGTTATTAAGCAAAGATAAATGCATCATTACAAAGGAGATTTGTTCAGTTGAATGTGACTTTGTGGGTCTATGTTTACCTATCCATGATCTTCAACTGCACTACCCCCAAACACCTAAATCACTGTCCTCACAAACAACAATATACAAAATGTTAAATAGCTTGTGTTCACCAGCATTCATTTCATTTCAACTTATTTTCGTGCTTATATCCAATTAAGGTACAAGCATGCTGTCCTGGGCCCACACCTCAGCTATTTGGGCTGTCTGTTCAGGATAGTGGGTTAGTTGTAAATTGTTAGTGCTTAGTGATAGAGAGGAGAGTGTAGTGGTCTTACACCTATCTAGTCATTAAAACTCAATCTGGGTGGTAGCTAGTACCAGGCTGCAAGCCATGTATCTACCAGCCTTTTCTCCGATTGCCATACCACAACACCACTGAGGCCGGTTTATTTACCAGCATAACTGGGAATTTTTTTCCCTCTCTCCAAATGTTCAACAGTTAAAAATTTTGCACATGATCTTGTCTCCTTAGTTTATCCCATGATCATGTCTCCCAAGTTTATCCCATAATCATGTCTCCCTAGTTTATCCCATAATCATATCTCCTTAGTTTATCCCATAATCATGTCTCCTTAGTTTATCCCATAATCATGTCTCCCAAGTTTATCCCATAGTCTGATGACATTACTGACCATGGACACAATTTTTTGTTTCAGAAAGTCTGTGCAATATGGGGATATGTATTATTGTGTTGAAATGTCACATGTGGTTGTTATGGAGGATCTGGAAGAACAACCATTGTGCCCAGATGTTGTATGCTCTGTAATTTGCTTACAGTTTGGGCAGTGATTTTTGATGGGCAATAATGACAAGAAATTGAAACCAGTTTTGGGTGGTTGCTGTTTGGATATACTGATCATGTGCAACTGACATAACTTGTGACCTACCACATCAAGGAGAGTCTAGTGATGTTTAGTTGATTGGGTACAGTCAATTTTGTCACACCAAAATGTCTGGCAACATCACTGATAGTGATGTCTGCTTTATACATTGCAGCTGTTTTACTTTTTTGTATATGCATATGTATATGTGTATGTGTATGTATATGTATATAAATACATATATATAAATACATATATAAATACATATATATAAATACATATATATATATATACATATACACATGCACATACACATATTGTCAAAAGGAATGTTATGGATGTTATTGTTTTTTTTTTTTTTAAAGTGTTTGACCTGTGTGAATATTTTAGAAAAAAACCTAGGTCCATATCTGCAGGAAAACATCCCTAGCATATGGAAATCATGCAATTGCCCTATTCATGAGCATGTGACATTACCAACAGCATTCCGGCACAGTATACACATGCAATATGTGTTGAGCCTGTGACATTACCAACAGCATTCCGGCACAGCATGCTCATGCAATATGTGTTGTACTGGGGAATATGTGCTCAGAGGTATTCTAGAGTGAATAGGTGCAACAATATGTAGAAATGCATTTTCCTAATACTTTCTTTTGTTTTGTTGAGTATATATTTTAGCATAATTCACTTACATGCAACACATAAAAACATTATTTAACAGAATGATCATTTCACTTCAGATTAATTTTTGACCATGTGGATGTTTGATCACCAACATTTGTTTAAAATAAAAACAGGAAATGTTTTATTTAATGTCACACTCAACACATTTTATTTACATTTATTTGACATCAGACATGGTTAAGAACCACACAGATATTGAGAGAGAAAACTTGCTGGTGTCACTTCATTTGCTACTCTTTTCGATTAGCAGCAAGGGATCTTTTATATGCACTATCCCAAAGACAGGATAGTACATAACACTGCCTTTGTTACACCACTTGTGGAGCACTGGCTGGAACAAGAAATAGCTCAATGGGCCCATTGACAGAAGTCAATCCTGGATTGATCTCGCATCAGGTGAGCACTATAATACTGAGCTACGTCCCACACTGACTGAAATCAAGTTAAAAGTTAGTTTACAGTTTGATGAAAGTTAATATGCTACAACTTATTATCATCTATATTTGGTGATCTGATGATCATATTTTATAATAAATTTGCTGTTATGGACTTATTTTAAACTTGGTTAAACATTGTCAAATTGCTATAAACTCTTAATTCTTTTTCCTACATACTCGTATTTAATGTACCTAGGTATGTGTTATCCTGTCTCTGGATGACAATACCATTAAGACACTGCCATTCTAATTGCATGGATTACACTGGTTCACTTGAGATTCTAAACATTGTTATTGTACTGGCCTACATGGTTTGCTTGATATGTGGCAGAAGAAATCCTGTATCACTATCCCAGTCCTTGAAATTCAGAAAATCTTGCTATGGCAATATAGTGCAAATAGTAACAAAGTAAATGACTAATAGTGAAAAAAATACCATAGCAGATCAATTTTGCCAAAGCTTTTGGCAACTTTACATGATTTGAAATGGACACTGGTTGTATGTTTTTCGCTATCTTTATAAATAGCTAGTTAAGCATTACATATGTTCCTAAATATTAGCAAGTTTTAAATTTAAAAAAATTAATAGTTACAAAGCCATAGATTAGTTATATAACAAAATATCAAAATATTTATATCAAGTCTAATTTGGATATATACAGGCTCAAGCATGAATATTTATCACCCATGGCATTACACATTTTTTGGCTGTGGGTGAAACAACATTTTGAAAGCAATTTTGAGCCTGTCTATGGCAATTTTTTAAAAGGTGACTTTTACAGCAATTTTGCAAAAGGTGACTTTTGCAGCAATTTCGCAAAAGGTGACTTTTGCAGCAATTTTGAAAAAAATGTTGGCAACTTTACATGATTTGAAATGGACACTGGTTGTATGTTTCTGGCTATCATTATAAATAGCTAGCTAAGCATTACATATCGTCTTAAATATTAGCAATGTTTTTGTTTTTTTAATTAATAGTTACAAAGCCATAGATTAGTTATATAACAAAATATTTATATTAAGTTTAATTTGGATTATATACAGGGCTCAAACATAAATATTTATCATCCATGGTATTAAAAAAAAAATTGCTGTGGGTGAAACAGCATACTGACAGCAATTTCAAGCCTGTTTATGGCAATTTTTTAAAAGGTGACCTTTACAGCAAAAAAATATGACTAAAAGGTTATTTTGCTGCATGTAGATGTGTTTCAAACATACAAATGTTAAATACTGTCAGATAGTATATGTACCATATATTAATTTTGCTATTGTTGAGTTTTACCATCTGCAGTATTTTTTATCCATTGGCACAAAAGTACTGTCTGTGATGCTCCCAACACCTCAGCATTTTAGATCTCAAAGATGTCAGATGTCATCAGCGCCATTGTTAAATTCGAGCCCTGCATATATGGTCATTCAAGTCAAATTTGACAACTAAAAGTCTGACCACAACTTAAGCAAGCGTGTATTGCTAGGTACTGATTTCTTGCGATTTTCTTGTGTGATATACAATTACACACATTCATTTTTATCTACATTTGTCATCTAGACGTTCACACCACAACTTTTGTCCTGTATGAATGTTTAAGATTGAAGAATGATAATCACATGTGTCTTCTGTATACAATTTATTCTTCATGGTTCATTGCAAAAAATTTTGTCGCATGTAGTACTTAGACATTATATGAAAAAAAAGGGCCACTGAAACAAAATTTTATTAAAACGTACATTTCATGGTCTGGTAACTATGTAGCCCTGGTTAAATGAAAAGATAAGTATGTAGGTATGGTAAGTTTTTAATCTCTCAGATTAATTTGTTTAGCCTTAGGGACATTTAGGCACAGCATGAAATGTATTTATTATAGTTAGTAAATGAATGCATGCCAACTTGATTATCTACTTCTGCTAGGACGTAGACAGTAAGTGTATTGTCAGACTCCTACACTGTTGACTCGCATGAATTACCTCCCCCTTTATTTACCTACCCGTCTCCCTGCGTGTATACCTACCACTAACCCCTGACATATATACGTTGTTGAGTAAGTCAACAGAAATCCAAAGACTGGTTTGCTGTGTGTGTACTGCCAGCCAGCAAGCACACCGGCCCCCGTGACATTTACACCTGGAGACGATATTCATGCCAGAAGTTAAAAAAGGTGAACAGCAAGCCAGGTATTTTTCTCTCTTTCTCTTTAACCTAATACAATGGCAGAGATTATGGAATAGTTATGAGTGTACGCTCAGAGTCAGGTGGATTAGTTAAGAAATGTTTATAGTTCTCTGCCTCCATCTACTAAGCTGAACACAGGCTGGAGAATGGTTTCGTACATTTGACCGTAAAATGGTGGATTTATTCTTTACAGGTGTATACATGTAGGTTACGAGTGTAAGAAAAACATAACACTATGTATGTCATCTTAATAACAACCACATGTCATTGCTTATTGCTAGGGTCTTAAGGATAGTTAAGTCATGTTACTTACATGTGGTTTAGAAAGAATTGACAAATGTGTGAATATTTTTGTGATACAATGTAAAACATTGTATTTCATGTTTATATGGCTTTTGGTGATTGATATACCTACAGGTGCTTACTCATTTTCACATCTAGTGAACATTTAGAAAGTTATAGTGATAAGGCCATTCAGCAATTCTGTTGTTATACCCACCTGTATCAAACATAGATTTATTATTTATAACTTATGCGTCACTGAGAAACCAATTTCAAGTTACATTACATGTCACAGATCAATCAATTTAAATTTCAGTTTTTTTGTTAGATGGTATGCCAGTGACAACCTGGTCATCACCTTGGAACAGCCAGTCATCCGTCTTTAGATTGGTATCACACATAAGTGTGTTTTTAGTGTGTTATAAATAATAACAAATCACATTCACACCTATGGCTGTGCAAGAAAATGTTACCCACTAGATGTAACTATACTTTTAGCATATACATGTATTTATGGCTCGACCTTCCTTCTAATTCTGACTGTCATCCTTTAAATTCTTTACTCTTCAAATTATTTCATCATATAATATACAAACTATAATATACAAACTGTAGCTTTGTCAATCTACTTTTTATATTTGAAGTGAACATAATTGATATTTGTATGTTGCATGTATTTATAATTATTATTAGCCAAAATAACCTTGTATTTTTTCTCTATTTAAGTGGGTGTTTTGTTGTTTTATTTTATAAATACATAATAAAAATGACAGATTGTTAACATATCAGAAAGTGTATCTACGTAAAAGACAAAAATCCCAACAACTAAAGCCTAATTAGCATGACTGTAAAATAAATAAAAGCATGTACTTAGCAAAGCAACAAAACTGTCCTCGGTGGTGTCATGGTTAAGCAATTGAATGTAAGGCTGATAGGTACTGTGTTTGCAGCCCGGTACCATCTCCCACCCAGAGTGCATTTTAATGACTCAGTGGATAGGTGTAAGACCACTACAGCCTCTTCTTTCTCACTAACCAGCTAACCCACTATCCTAGACAGACAGTCCAGATAGCTGAGGTGTATACCCGACAGCGTGCTTGAACCTTATTGCATACAAGCATGAAAATAAGTTGAAATGAATGAAAGTAACAAAACACACAACCACGATGTAGCTGCATAAACTGACAACAAAAAATTATATTAAATTTGAAAGGCAATTGTGAATGGTCATAATTTGTCATAATAGGTACAGCACCCCAAGTCTACAGAATGTTTTAGTGCTTCTTTATAAAACATTTGTGTGGTGAAACTTACTTGGTGAATACTGAAAGTGTTTGCTGACACCTGTGGCAACTTGCCTGAAGCCCAGCATTGTCAAGTCATTGAAAGGAGGATCATGCAATGGATTTAATATCTTCAATACAGGTAGCAGATAGCATTCACACCCTTCTAGTACTGTTTGTGTTTAAATGTATCCATGGTAGTCCTGTACTATAACCTGTATTTTTAAATGATAGTTTTTAAAAATTGATTTTTTAAAGATACTCCCACCACTGACTGAGTTAATGACATACATTTAGCATTACTTGATTCTCCCTCTAGTGGTGGTGTTAAACAAAACAACACTTGTTTACTTCGATGTCTCTTGTATAACAAAGAAAGAAAGAAAGAAATGTTTTATTTAATGACACTCTCAACACATTTTATTGATGGTTATATGGCATCAGACATGGTTAAGAACCACACAGATATTGAGAAAGGAAACCCGCTGTCACCACTCCATTGGCTACGATTAGCAGCAAGGGATCTTTTATGTTTGTTTTTTGTTTCTTTAACGACACACTCAACACATTTTATTTACGGTTATATGGCGTCAGATATATGGTTAAGGACCACACAGATATTGAGAGAGGAAACCCACTGTCGCCACTTCATGGGCTACTCTTTCTGATTAGCAGCAACGGATCTTTTATATGCACTATTCCACAGACAGGGTAGTACATACCACAGCCTTTGATATGCCAATCGTGGTGCACTGGCTGGAAC
>JAECMU010054120.1:0-24263 GCA_016106625.1 Dracogyra subfuscus | reverse complement strand
CACAATATCGTGAACTTACTGTCCATCCCATCCTCTGTCCCTTCTGATAAATAAACACAATATTGTGGACTGACTGTCCATCCCATCCTCTGTCCCTTCTGATAAATAAACACAATATCATAAACTTACCATCCATCCCATCCTCTGTCCCTTCTGATAAATAAACACAGTATTGTGGACTGACTGTCCATCCCTTCCTCTGTCCCTTCTGATAAATAAACACAGTATTGTGGACTGACTGTCTGTCCCATCTTCTGTCCTTTTTGATAAATAAACACAATATTGTGGACTGTCCATCCCATCCTCCTCTGTCCCTTTTGATAAATAATGTCAGTTTGGTTTGATATATGATGAAAAGTAAACATAATTTTGAAATAACCAAAAAATCTCTATTTTTGATGCAATTTGGAAAACGATTGAGTCAGAAATAAATAGCTAGTAGTAAATTATATAGTAAAAGAAAAGGCGTTTGCTGTGGGAAGGACTATAGGTCGACATCAAACATCAGTAATTCACCTGTAATATTTTAGTATGAACTGTCTAAATAAATTCTTCACCAAGTGGTCAGTGTATCATTCTCTCTTTGAACAAGCCTGATTTAGTTACTTTTCTCATCTCTTTTTCTCATCCGTCCATATATTATTAACATAGTAATTCTAATTTCTGTATATCTGCTTTGTGTATTATAATTTATCCAGCAATCACTGTATACATTGGCAAGATATGATAACTAGATAAATTTCTGTATTTTCGGTCATAGACCAAAAATATAGGTCATGTGACATAAGACCGACTCGACTCAAGTATTTCAGAGTAGATTTTCAATAAACATACTCTTTAAATCATGTGTTGAAGTACAGTAAATACAAATAACTTTTAGTTTTGCGATAACAATACAAAACTTGTATATTTATTTATGAATTAAGAGTTTAGAAAAGTGTTTTTGTTTAATGTGACAGTATGACAGAATGTAGCAATTTGGCCCCTTATGTTTACCTCATCATTGGTTTATTTTAAATGAAGATTTGGGCCCAGATACAAAACACCTGTAGAAAAGTAAGCTTGTAATGATTTTATTTTCAGATGTATAACAAGCCAGGCGCGATTTGCCTGGAGCCGTTGCACGGCAACAAGGCAGCCATACTTACACTGTTGATACAGCTGCCCACCGGTGAAGGTCCGTTCGCACCCAACGGCCAGTCGGGTATCGCGCTCGGCAGCTCCATGGTCACATTTGGAGGTCAGTACACTTGTTGGTATTATAGAATGAGATAAAAAGGAATATTTAATTTACATGTCAGCACATTTGTAACTGATCCTTTGATGTCTCACTTTTGGTTATTGCAAGCCTTGTTTTGTATGGTGAGAAAAGAATAAAATCACTGCCATCACATAGACATTTTGTAACAAAAAGTCGTAAGGGATTTTTGTAGGTAATGCCATCACTGATTTTGCAGTTGTGTAATGTGTACATTTGGAAAATGTAACGAATTATCATTTCATTTCTGTGTTTCTCACGCATAGCTCCATTTGTATATCCAGAGACAGGACAGCACATGCCACAGCCTTTGTTATACCAGTTTTATTTAAACACTACATTTTGACTTGTACTTGAGCCATATATTCTCTATTTATATTGTGACTACAATAGAGCTGTTTGTTTTTTCAGGCAACACTCGTAAACAGAGCATAGAGCATGTTAAAGGGGAGAAATCCAGACTTCGTAAACATTTACCTGCAGTGATACAACACTCTCCAGCAGAACACACCAGCGTCTAGTTAACCCCTTGTACACTACAGACCAGTTAACCCTTTCTACCCTAAAGACTAGTTGAACCGTTTTACTCTACAAACAAGTTAATCCTTTTTGTCCTACAGACTAGTGCTGCTTCACTCCATTACTTGTAAAATATTTGTGAAAACTTGGAGATGAAACCACAGCTGAGGTACCAATCATGATTTTAATTGGGGTTTTCTTCCTATATATTGTGTATTTTATACTGATATTTCAAACTACACAGTATTTTAGTAGCAGTTGTTATGGGTTTACCTTTCTATTTTAAAATTAATTAGTAGTATTTTGATTAAATGTATTATAATTTTACAGTAACAGGGTTGAAAATTAACAGTCGCCCGGTCGCCCGTGGCAACCTTTATTTGCTAAGGGTGACTAAGAATTTTATAAAGGTAGTCCTTTGGGAAACCATCGATTTTAGGGTGTGGTGAGTATGGTACCAGTTGAAAAAGAAACACACTGGAATTGAATCGAATGTGACAAAACACACTACAGATCTGGCAGCGGAAGACATGTTCTATACGTTTACATCATCATTATAACAAAAAAAGATAACATTCATATAAAAACATATTATTTTATTCAGTTTTAAACCCATACCATCTCAAATAACATTTTATTGGAGGTAAAAGTTCAGTGTAAATTAAAAAAAAACAATTAGTTATAAATTACCATCACACTGCATAGGTTAAAAAAATTTAAATACAGGTTTTAAGGTAATTAATGGAACATCCAATATAACCTGAATGACAGAACGGTAGCACATGATCAAGGCTGTATCTCTGCACAAAGCAGAGTCGAATGGGCATTTGGCAAAATAGTGGACGATTCCACAGATCTCTATCTCTAGTGCCTCATCTTTAGGAGAAAAGCCACTCTCGAGGAAATCATTTACTGTGGATGTCACCCCTTTTGCATCACTACACAGTTTATTCTATCCCTCTTGCATTGCCACAAAGAGGACTGCCACTCCCAGAATAGTTTACTAAACCACGCGCAGTTCTACCTTTAGTCTCTTTGTACTGCATTATCTTTTACTTCAGAGACCATGCAGGTCAAGCAGCATACCTTGGTTGTTCTAGCCCGTTGCCTTCACCCCATGTTAAAAATGAAATCTAATATGAATAATTTAATGGCGCTTAGTAAAATTACATTTTTATTTGCACTGGACTTCATTTTTAATTTTTGTTTTTAATTTGAGTTGGTAATGGTTTAAAACTTAATAAAATGTTTTTATATGAATTTTAACTTGATGTGTTACGAAGTTAATCGCCCAGTCATCGGTTTTCTTTTGATGCAAATAGACTATACACATGGCTGTGCAGTTAAATTTCAGTGTTATAATTGGAGGGCTAGTTGAATTTGAGAAGAGTCGGTAAGATGTTTCTTCAACTGGCGACCATGGTTTTCATGTTAATTTTCAACCCTGCAGTAACATTATATCCCCCATATCCTGTTTCATTAGAAATATATTGATTGAAGGAAATATGGAAGCAAATGAATAGTAGCGGAAATCTGCCACTTTGTTACCCTAGAGCAATTATTTCAGATGTTCATCAATCAAAAATATTAAAACCTCAAAAATATTGTTTAATATATATTTATATATATGTTCAAACGGTCCACAGGAATAATCTGTAATGTCCAAATGGATAGTCAGTATTATGGCTGCCATGTGTCAAAGTCACAATGACACACTGAATTAAAAACCTATAATTATGGCAGGCCATTAAACGTTGTTGGTAAATTATTCTTTCTTAGGCATAAATATTCCACGATTGTAGAGTTGTAAACATTAAAATAAAAATCTTATCACTTTTCTAAAATGTGACATCACAGATTATTCCTGTGGACTCTCTATATGTATACAGTAGAATCTCGTTGGGTCGAAATTGGAAGTGTCGCGTACACTGCAACGCTCGAACCAAAAACGAAGTCCCTAATTACACTTGCACAATGTTAACCGATTGGATAGGTCAAATTACCTGATGGGTCAAACACTTTCTCATACACCAGCAGGCTTCAAGCCAATCGGATTCAACTGTATATATATATATCATGGTGGTTGGCTTTGATAGATTATACTATACATAAATTAATATAAAATGGTTTGTTATGTGCTTATATTTCCGTTACAAAGAGTTTTCCCATATAACGATTTTGTGAAGAGTTATCTCCCTCAGCTAATTCGTTCACAGACCTTAAAAAATTTTGATCACATAATATTATAATACGTAATAACTTACTAACAAAGAAAGGACAACAAGAAAAGATTTAATTTGCTTTTAATTTAAATAACAAATTGAACATTTAATAGCCGAAATCACAGAAGTCATTTTCTTACAACAAAATCCATGATTGATGTTTGAAAGTATCCGGCGTTGTAGTGCTCGACTGCAGGTACTCCGTTGTGGTCGAAGCTCTGTGCAATCAACCATAGCTAATCCGGTGTAAGCCAGTCCTCACTTCAAATGTCCTGAAAGGTTATGCTAATTGTTGAACCATTCTTACTATTCAGGATGACATCATATGCCTCAGATGTATTCAATGATTCTTTGCGCCATTGTAAATATCGAACAATATATGAAATGGACATGTTTTTTTCACCATAAATGACTGCCATTGCCAGAAGTTGAATATTCCATTATAATGATCAGATTAAAACTGAAACACGTTGGTTCCCAGTAAAAGTGTGCCGGTACCCGAATATTCCGCTGTAATGGATACCATAATAACGAGAGTTGACTGTATAAAACAGATTGTCTAAGAATGTTTAAATGTAAAAGACAGCATTTTTTTTAAATAGTAGACCAATTTGGTAAATATTTACTAGTCCTAAATGAAACAACACCATGTACAGGTGTAAACTTGTATTTGTATATTTTTGTCAGGTATCGTTTATATTGTGAAATCTCACCAAATAACCACCTCGGTTCTAAGACCACCCTACTATAAAGATCCATATTTTAAGGACCGGGATATTTCCTTATTATTTTATAGTAAAAATACTTTGGTTTTAAGACCACCCTGGTTTTATGGATTACGACCAGTAAAGTCTGACCCAGGGGTTGTTTTCAGTACATTTTGACCTCACAAATGTGACCTGAACATTTACAGGTCATGCCACACAAATGACAAGCAATAAATAACGTGATGAAATCTTGCCTAGTTGTCCTGGCAATGGTCTTAAACTTTATTTTATTAATTAAATTTAATTATATAATCTTATGTTTATTTAACTGAAAAACAAAAGTAATACTTTCATACCAACACAAATGGTCTACAAATTGGCACATCATGATTAATTTTTGGAATGTATGGCACACCGTCTTTATAATGTATAACTTGCACACGTTAATGTTAACAAGTAACAGTTACACAGAGTAACATGTTATTTATGAAAAAGATGCAACAATTAACTGCAATCAGTGAACCAGAAATCACTCTCTTTTTTTATCACTGTAACCCTTGAGAGGTGTCATTTATCGAGCCAGTTATTAATCTCTGTTGTGCTATAATTAAGAAAACAAAATGGACTCAGGCTAACAAAGATCTGAAGTCAGCTTGACACTTGATTATTCATTCAATTCAGTGTAGATACCAATACACCATTATCACTTATGTTCTTTATTAATTCAGGACAACTGGGAAGGAGGGTGGGATGTAAAATACACAATTTATATTTACCAAACAATCGTCATTCTGTATATTATTAATTCGGTATTAGGACCACCCCACTATTAAGACCAGTTATAACTTATAAGTCCCACCGATGGTAGCAATATTGGAGTTTCACTATAATGTAATGCATACTATATATTGCTTTTTTATAAACCAATTATTTGTATGGTTTACTTTGATTACATTGTTGGCCACATCCTAGCCAGCCAAGGCCACCATTCCACACTTAAATGTATTTACCACAAGATAATGTTTAAACTGACTTCATGACAGCAATAAAAATGTTTGAAAATAATTTGAATGGTCATTACACACCCTTTTGTAATATTAGGGCTTTATCCAGGCATTCAGTGGATGCGAACATGAACACGAGGCCTCTTCCAAAAAGAAAGTGGCACTAAAAATTCCCAATTTCTATGCTAAAAATCCCCAATGTATTTAATTACATCTGTTGTAATGAATTACATTAACTGGTGTACTGCATCATTCAGTGGCCTGAACACATATCCCAGGAATGACTTACTGGCGCTACGTTTCCCAATTCTATCAGACATGGAACCCTGATGGAAAGTCCTGGATAAATCTCTTGATGTTATTTTTTGGAGATGAAGGTTGCACCATCTGGCTTGGTGTAAGTTCGAGGTAACTCAAACGGCTAACACTGCCAATCCTGCGCTGGCTTGGTGATAAATGTGACAGTCTTTGTTGTTCAATAATTGTTTTCAATCAGTAGCCTTGTTCACAAAGTAACATCGGATCATCCTTGCATGTCCTTTTGAACTGAACTGTGATGATCACAAAGTTATCAATTCAGAGAATTAGGCCCTAGGCAATAACAGTAATCAACATCACCATGAGCCAGGATATATCTATGTCTGCCATCCGGTCATTATTTTGCATATATACTTTATGACCATGGTTGGTCCGGCAGGCTTTGATTCAGTCACAAAGACCAGATTGAAAGTCCAACAGGAATTTCAGTCACCTTTGACCCCTGATAACTTACTTGGAATATACATCTGTAAAGTTGGCTGTGGAATGGTGGTGTTAGTTAATAATTAAATTACCGTTCATTACAATTTAATATCATCCCATTGGTCCAGCCGTACGAATGCAAGATTATTCATTTCTCGATGAACGTAAAAATACTGTTTTCAGGGAACGTCATATCATTATATTGGTACTTTATCTTATTTGAGCATTCTTGATTAGAACCAAACAAATTATTTAAAATCAAATACCCTGTATGAACTTCTGGTGTTAATAGTATGGTGCAAATTTAATTATAAGGATTGTGTGTTATTTCTTTTACATTCATCTGGGTTTGAACAAAACAAATAATCCACAAACTTAGGAGTGAACCACAGGTTTTTGTATTTCGTACCATGATAAATGTAAAAGAAATAACAGACAATCCTTAATTGAATGTGAAAACACCGGTATTCTTTACTTATTTTAATACTTTGACTGCTTTGCTCTTAAGCTTTCTGTTTCTATTTGTCCTGCTTTATACAAGATGAGTGCAGTATTTGTATAGACTGTGATGATACTTGAATACTGCCAGCCCTCTTTATCTGTGCAGTAGAAGATTGTTGCAACATCAAAGGTTGATGTGTTGTATGGTAATACTGACTTATTACCTGTGTACAGTAGAAGATTGTTGAAACATCAAAAGGTGACCTTCTGTAGTGTAATACATTTCATTTTAACTTATTTTCGTGCTTATATCCAATTAAAGTTCAAGCATTTTGTCCTGGGCACACTCCTCAGCTATCTGGGCTCTCTGTCATTTGTTAGTTGGTTAGTGAGAAAGAAGGGTGTAGTGGCCATACATCTACCCATTGAGCCCTTAAGAAGTCACTCTGGGTTGGAGCCGGTACCGGACTGCGAACTGTGTACAGCTTGTAATCCGATGACTTAACCACTGCACCACTGAGGCCGGTTGGTAATACAGGCTTATTAACAGACAATAATGATCAAGTGCAGTAGATGCTGGTTAAAACATCAAAGTATGACATTCAGAATGGTAATCAGGCTTATTAACAGACAATAAATTTTGGTGTTGGTAGGGACGGGATGGGGGCATGGAAGCGGTTAACACATAGTTTTCCCCATTAACATCTCATTTTTCTTTTGTGGTACCTTTAATGTTCTGTTTTTCCTTTGTCTGCTTGTTGAGATTTAAAATATGATTGTAAAATATATTTGTGCATAGTCTGCCTAAAACTACCTTCATCTATAGAAGCTGTTGCCCAAACACTGATCTCAATAACTAGAAAAGTCAAATTGAACTTTTACAAATTTCATGAAATAAAGTATCAAAATATTACAACTTACAAAGGGTTGACTTCCGTAGTGTGTGTATTGGTTGTTATTAGAAGCACAGTAGTGATAATAGTCTTATATGACACTTCAGAAAATGCTAACACATATCAGTGATATCAACCACTAGTGAATGTAACAGCCTTTTGTCTATTGTGTTCATTGCATCTTGTTCCACATTCATATGTTTATTAACTCGCTTTTATTTCTGAATTTGTAACATTGTAAACTAGTGTACTAGTGCTATGAGTTGTAATATTCATTAGCCACTGGTGTCAGTAGACTTAAAATAAACTTTCTTAGATCAATAGTAAATTGACTAAAGTTATATAATAAATAGACAATGCAAATATGATTGATATCTTATGTCACCCATACGGCTATTTCTCATTCCAGTCAGTGCACCATGACTGGTATATCAAAGGACATGGTATGTGATATCATGTCTGTGGGTTGGTGCATATAAAAGATTCTTGCTACTAATGGAACAATGTAACAGGTTTACTCTCTAAGACTATATCAAAATTAGCAAATGGTTGCCATCCAACCGCTTTTGATTAATAAATCTAGTGTTCTAGTGGTGATATTACACAAAACAACTGTTTTAATTTAACTTGTGATGTCATCTATCAATAACATATTACTCGTATGTGATGCCATCGTATGTGATACCATCGTATGTGATACCATCGTATGTGATACCATCGTAAACTTTAGTCGGTGAGTTAAAAGTTAAAGTTTGTTTTGTTTATTGACACCACTAGAGCACATTGATTCACTAACAGATAGGATAGCTCATATCACGGTCTTTGACATACCATTCATGGTTCACTGGTTGAGATGGGGAAAACCCATCAGAGAATGGCTTCACCAAGGTCGTTCAATCCGATGACACAGGCACCTCATACAGGCGCTCTATCAACTGAGCTAGATTGGAATAGTTAGTGAGATTATGGATCCTATTTATCAGAAAACATGAAATAGCTTCTGTGTATTAATATGCTGTACATAGCCTCCATTTGTATGGATGTTTGAATCCATGACATCCTTGGTATACCAGTAAGAAGTATTTATTCACTCTTCTTTTCTTTTTTTCTTGTGTCGCTTCTTTTCTTTAAATTTCCAATCTGAACACATTAAGACTGATATATGAGTCCATTATTTGTTTGTGTGTGTTTCATTCATTGTACAGATTAAATGAAGATAACTTGAAATTGTAAAAATGTTGTTTATTAATGGTGTACCATTGAAAAGTAATTTAGAATCTGTGGCAATATAAAAGTTCTACAAAGTGTGTATTAATTTCAAGACAGTTATTGTCTATATTTATGCTGTGATTTGTATATACCTGTATCTGTATATAATGAAAATTGTATAAAACTAAATCCATTTTTATTACCTGTACATAATCATGAATTGTGATTATTTAATGACATAAAAAAAAAATCACTGTGACAGTAATTATGATATAGTTTTCACCCTCAGAGATTTTGTTGTACATGTAAATAGGTTATTATAATCATGTTCTTTAGTGCCACATGTTCATTATTTCATCTTTTTCCAAATACGGTTTATTAGAGTTAGTAGACACACATGTTGTATATGTTGGTTGATTCTTAACTATAGTAGGTTCGGACAAATGTTTACAATAATCTCAATATGTTAGACCTACTTGTGCCTTCCATATATGTTTACCTTAAAACGAAATCACAGAGTTTAAGACTGTTATAATATTTGTTTTCAGAATACCTTGAGAGATGGTTGTTGGTAATTTTGTGTAGAGTACTAAGTATTTTTACTGAAATTTGTTTATTGTCAACATCCATTACTCTATTGCTCATCTGATTTCATTAACTAGTAATTGCAATTTCAGTGAAAACAATTGAATTACCTTCACTTTAATACACCAGGGCCCCATTACACGAAGCAATCTGAGCGCTAATATCTCCTCATGCAAAGATTGCTTCATGCAAAGATTGCCTTGCTGTCTAAATTATGGTGTAGTGAATTACTACAGTTCATGAGTACTTATTAGAAAAACCTAGTGAAAACAAAATATGCATTGAAAAAAGTCTCCATGGGTTAAACCTCGGTAGTTTGCCATTAATATGTCAGCATTACGAAAAAAAAGAGAAAGAAAAAATGTACAAAAAGTTGAAACTTTGACGATAGAATAAACGCTGTGTAAAATGAAAACACTGCAGCAGTCTGCATGTCATTGCTGATTGCCATGGTAAGGTAAGTTTAGCACTACAACATTGTAAAACTGTTGTAGTGATGTCATAGTTTATGATGGTTTTACACGATCGTAGAGCTAAGATAGCTTGATAAATTTGTAGTTTGGGTTGCATTAAATACCATTTATCTCACAGCCAGTTGTTTTAGAACGTATCTAATGAGAAAGATCATGTTGGATACATTTAAAACGAGTTGTGAGATAGTCACATGTATGATTAAAACACCTGTGTATAAGATGGTAGATAGCATTAGACCACAAGGAATATGCTATTTTAATAGATTTATGCTCATTTTAATTGGAAAAAAAAATTGAGTTGCAAGCACTGTTTAAATTGGCTGACTGTAGAACATACAAAATGTTCTGATTTAGATAGATGTGTCAGTTATTAAATGTGCCAGTTTGCATAGATAATACTTAATATATTTTAAACTCAAGACTGATTGGTTGATATACACCTGGAACTGTTGTATGATGCCTAATGATTGGTCAAGTACTCATAATGTAAAACATACTGGTACCTGTAACTGGAATCCTGACACCGGTGTAAGACTTGCACTTGCTGACAGGTAAACTACCTACACTTAATATTACCAAGTGGGTCTCTCATTACATGCTAATTTCACTTCTTACCCTTGTTCTTACTAGTCTGTGTTAGATTCTCAGGTATTCTTTCTGCAGTTTTCATTGGCATGTTGATACAGGTTATTATACGAGCTTGTGTTTCATACGGATTTTACGAAACCAGTGTCCGGATTTTTATATTGTCTGAGTGGAAATGATGGTAATACATAAATCCTGACAAGAGTTTCATAAAGTCAAAACGACACGTGAGTGTAATAATTACTTTATTATCAATGTTATTGTTGTTATTTTATTTATGAATAACAAGAACCGTCTCAGAATGTAACAACCATAATTCAAAGGAGCCAATGAAATGACATCATATTTCACATGCAAGGACTGTCGAAGCAATGACATGTTATGATGTCGCTTCCCAAAATTACGTCATGACACTTGTTATTATACATGTGCTTTACATGATTATTACTAACTCGGTTGTGTTGAACCATGTGGATAATAAACCACACAATGTACTTACTCCAGAATCAAACTTATTTTACCATTCCATCAATTATAATATCTTTTTTATTCTAAATGTATCTAGCAGTGCTTACGTTTGGCCAATTTAGCCAAGATTTGGAATGATGAGGCGTCTTTATAAATGTGTGAAACTTGGAGAAAATGTCTGGGTTTTTTATAGGAGTCCCTGTTATCTATTAAGGTGCTCGTATTGATTGTGCTCTAATACTGTTAAAAGTGAAAACAAGTTCAGTATTCTTCACTTACTTACAGGTGTGTGTGTGTGTGTGTGAAGTGTGTGTGTGTGTGGGGGGGTAGGTGTGTACATGGGTCTTTGGGAGCATACCGGTACATGTGTGTATGGGTGTGAAAAAAGGTTAGTATTCAGTGACTTAAAGTGTAAGTGTGTGTGTGTGGGGGGGGGGGGTGTAGGTGCATGCATTCATGTGTCTATGGGTGTTAAAAAAAGTTGGTATTCTTCTTGAGTGAATTAGAAGTTTGTGCAAATGTGTGTGAATAAATATACATATGTGTGTATGTATGTGTGTGTGTGTTTGTGTGAGTATGCATGCAAGCATGCTGGTATGTACAAGTGTCTGTGTTTTTTTGTGTATGTGAGCATGTGTCTGTGTGTTTACGTGTCTGTGTGTGTGTGTGTGTGTGTGTGTGTGTGTGTGTGTGTGTGTGTGTGTGTGTGTGTGCACATATGTGCTGGACATGCACATTTTGATGAGGTATTTCTGTAAGTCTGTGCATGCATATGCATACATTCAAACATATCCTACATGTGTTTGTGGAAGTTTTAAAAAGATCTACATTATAAGGAATTTTATTTTTATATCTGCTGTAAATATTTGTTGACATTTCAAAGTTAGTATATGTTTGTCTGACTAACTTCTTCTAGTTTTTATTTACGGATAAAATACGGTTTCATTATAATAAGGAATGTATAGAGAAGTAAAAATCATCTGGGATAATCGTTGACATGTAAAACTATAATCTGATGTAAAATTAATGATTGCAGTCATGTGAAATTCTTACCTGTTGAAAAATTCATCCATTATTTTCATAATTGTTTGAGTGTTAAAAAAAATAAAACATAAGTTAAATGAAAAATTTTGTGTTAAAAAATTCACTCTGTTACCTGTGCAACTGTTTAATGTCGGAAATGAAGTATAAGCTAAATAATTAAATATAAAGTCATCTGTTTTATGGATATTTGTTTCAATGTAAAAATTAATAGTTGTAAAATGCATTTATGATATGTATGACCGTTTTAATGTCAAAAATAAATCATTGTACATTACATAGTTAAATGTAAACTTCATCCTCTATACATAAAATGTTTCAGTGTCAAAAATAATCATAAATTAAGTGATTAAATGTGAATGTAAAAGTCATCCATTGTTATATTATAAATAAATTTAAATGTCATCCATGTTAAAAATATGGTAAAGCATGATTGTAAGTTAAATGAAAAATTCACGCAACAAAAAAAAATCATGTATAACGGTTTTGTGAGAAATAAATATGTCTTATAAGTGGCTTGTCAATTACTGTTGATTATAATTTCATTTTATTTTGTTTTAAATGTGTTTTTCTCCTTACTTGCATTACTGAAGTTCCTTCACGTTATCGTGTTGTACTGTTTCACGGACTTTAATAAATTACTAAACTTGTCAGTTTTCTTGGAACATTCTTTTACATTGATCAGTGTGATACCTATTTTTGAACTCCTTCTATAACATCTATTTTATATAAATGATATTTCTGTACTTTCTAGTGTTACGCTCATTGTCATTTGATTCATATTTATGATGCTAATATATTAAGTTGTAGAAGCATCACAAGGGGTATATGGCTTTTTATGTACCCTCTGTGTATTCTTTTACCCTGAGCCAAAATCGAGGGGGGTAAACGGGCACACAGAGAGTACATAAAAAAACATATATCCCGAGCGATGCTTCTACAACAAATTTATCTTGCCGACATGTTAAACCATATAGCCAAATAATAAAAATAATGCCAGACGATAATTGTTTAAAATCAATTTATTAATGGAGTCGTATCACACGGATGCGAACAAAACCACTTGCCAGTGACGAAAAATAGTTCCATCAATAAACAAGTTTTTAACTTCAAATGTTTGTAATACGAAATTGTCTGAAACAGATATTAATTAATTGATTGATTTTCAGTGTTATTTATAATCTAATTATTGCTTTAGCATTAATTAGGGTGGTTGGAAACTTGGAAATTACAGATTGGGTATGAGATAATTTGGCTCCACCCACAGGGGTATACGGGATTTGTCCAACGGCAAACAGCCAATGAGATTATTTTTTTTTTACATGAAGGTGAGATAAAGTATTTAATCCTAATAAAATATATACACTCTACTGATGTAACAGTATGGTTTTGATTGCATTAAAAGTTTATGGTAAGACAATATTTTTTTATTTTTTGGTTTATGAACAAGAACTTTTGTGTACAAAGGTAGGAGGAAGGAAAAAACCCACAAGAAACACACAACCTGTTTAGGGTGTATCAGTAGGGGTGATTTTTTTGTTTTGTTTTGAATATGGCTACTTTGATAGATGTGGATTCTTTGTAACAAAATAAGATTAACAAGGCACCTCTAAGCTTCTACATTTCCTGTTGGAAAATAGACACTACTGATGCTTTTAAATAAGTATTATTTCTCACTGTTACCTCATGAAATGCGGCACAATAGACTAGAATGGTAACACTTTTTTCTTTTGAGCTATTTGTGGAAATCAGCGGCAAACAAAATAAATAATAAAAGTGAAAATTAAAAAATATATATATATTATTTAAGCAAAATTTATATCGGCAGGTTCGTAAACCAAATAATAAAAAAAATACTGGCCTAATTAGGTTTTATTAGTGACAGTCAACATATGCATTCAATGGAAATTATAATGGTAATTTTAAATCATGTAATAAGATACAACAAATCTTGGTGACAGTTTTTGTTTTTTAAACAAGGTTTACGAGAAACAACACAAATTGCTTTTAATGTTTTATATTCAAGAGCTTTACATGCAGAATTAACTGTTTTGAAATGATTTTTTGTTTAATGTACGGTATTTTGAATGTTTTGGTGAGATTCACTAATATTGTTTATTTTACAAGTTCTTACTCCTGGTACAAATGTATGTACAGGACATAACTTGCTGAATGTTTTATCAGCCGTGTTAATAATCACAAACATGTTTTGTGTAAAACCAAGTTGGTTTATACAGACAAACAAAAATGCATACTGCTACTCTTAGGCACTAATTTAGAATTGAAAAAGATAAAATTACTTCTCCCTTCCCAGAAGAAAGCTGAGAAGTTTGATAGAAATGGGTGAAGTGAACATTTATAAGTACAGTTTGTAATGTTTTGTTGTGTTCCGTGTTCATTCTGAAACAATTTGAATTTTACATTCTGTCCCAATTATAATATTTCACAGTCAACAAAACTGATTAAGTCAGATTTCACTTTACTTCTTTGTGTACATTTCTCATAAATATTTTCCTCTCATTGATAAGTGTTGTTTGTTTCTAATTTACGTGAAGAATTTGTACGATGTTTGTTGAGATCATTAGGTCATTGAGTGTGTTAGAAAATGATATGCCACAATGTATGGATACAGAATATTACTTACATAGGTCATCATGTCTTGTTTTTGTTGTATGTTTATGATGCTTCAGTAGTAAAATAAATATATTTCTGTTTCACAATAATATTGTGTCTTGGTGGTGTTTGATCCAGTTATGACAATTTGCAGCAGTTTTTTAAAACAAATTGGCATGTTTTTTAGATGGGATTTTTTTCTTTCCTGCACACCTTCTGGCATGAAAATCACAAGTTGCATTTGAATGTTTTTCACCTGCTGGTGGAAACAACACTAAGGAAGGAAGGAAATGTTTTATTTAATGGTGCACTCAACACATTTTATTACAGTTATATGGTGTCAGACATATGGTTACGGATCACACAGATATTATAGAGAAGACCTGCTGTTGCCACTTCATGGACTACTTTTTCTCCCCGATTAGTAACAAGGGATCTTTTATATGCACCATCCCACGGCCTTTGTTTCACCTGTTTTGTGGAGCACTAGCTGGAATGAGAAATAGCACAATGTGTCCACCGATGAGGATCGATCCTGGACCGACTGCACATCAAGTGAATGTTTACCACCAGGCTACATTCCACTTTCAAAACAATGAAATAGAAATGTTCACCCATTGGTGGAACCAAAAATTAAAGTTTGTTTTGTTTAACACCACCACTAGAACACATTGATTTATTCATTATCAGCTGAGTCATTCCATGTCATTTCAACACAGCTTTTGACTTCACCATCACCAATTTTCGTGAAATTTGGCATAATGTTTGGTATTGTGGAGGAACGCTCAGAAACTAAATTTTACCTTTCTGAGATAAATACTTTTAGAGATATGGGTTAACGAACTTTGGCTGAAATCGTGTGGCCTTGTGGGTTCAAACATTCATATCTCCGGTAATATAGCACTTAGAAGCATGGGGCTTGTACCATTTTAAAGGTCATATGAAGCTCAATTCTGTATTCTATTCGAATATTATAATTAATTTTCTTTTAGTAAATTTAACCTTTAACCTCGACCTTGACCTTCTAAAATATATATGTTTCAAAATTACCCAAATTTCATTCATTTATACTCCATGATATATTCAACAATTCCAGAACATTTGGTGATGGGCATTCATACAGTTTATGAATAATCGCCCATTGAATGTTAGCCCAGTTGTGAAAAAACACACAAAACACCGTGCAATTCAAGATTATCGCAGTACAAACATTCATAACATCATAAACACAAGCTTGTTTTTCAGGGCTTCATCTCTTTTCATTGTAGTTTATTAATTTGAGTCTTGTGATATCACTAACCTTTTTCATCTCCAATGGTTTTATAACATTTGTAGTGAAACAACAGCAGGCAAAACAGTCTTTTTTACTTGCGTCATTATAAATACAGTTGTATACAATGTCATCTGTAAAGAGTGAATTCCTTTTAAGACAGTCATCATGTTGTGACCCATTTAAATGTCACGGTAAGAGAAAGACAAATGGTTTGCGAGAAGTTACCAAAAGAGTTATTTTGAAGTACCCAAGTCTTAAGTTCATTTCTGGACAGCGTCTGTGTACTCAATGTGGATGTTTGTGCCATAAAAGGATATGTCACTGTGATATATGACAGTCAGTGGTGGCTGGCATGTGTTAAAAACACTAGATGTACAGCTGACTCTTCTTCATCCTCATGGACCAACACTATCATATGTATTTCCAGACCATCCCGAATTCATTACCATGGACTGTCAAGATGTTTTAACAACTGTTGATCCAACCATAACAAAAGGACGCACATACACGATTTCAGCGAAGGAAACAAAATTGGCAGCAAAGGCTTTCATGAAGTGGAAATCAAAATTATAAGAAGACTATCAGTGACATTCTCTCATTCAATGGATGATTATTCATAAACTGTATGAGTGCCCATCACAAAATTTGCTGGAATTGTTTGTTATATCATGGAGTATAATTGAGTGAAATTTGGGTAATTTTGAAACATATATATTTTAGAAGGTCAAGATCGAGGTCAAGGTTAAAGGTTAAATTTGCTAAAAGAAAATTAATTATAATATTTGAATAGAATACAGAATTGGGCTTAATATGACCTTTAAAATGGTACAAGCCCCATGCTTGTAAGTGCTATATTACCGGAGATATGAATGCTTGAACCCACAAGGCCACACGATTACAGCCAAAGTTCGTTAACCCATATCTCTAAAAGTGTTTATCTCAGAAAGGTAAAATTTGGTTTCTGAGTGTTCCACGACAATACCAATCACTATGCAAAATTTCATGAAAATTGGTGATGGTGATGTCTAAAGGTGTGTTGAAATGACATGGAATGACTCATTGCTGATACAACAGCTTACAGATCATATTGGTATATTAGGAAAGAACAGAGATATCACACCAGAACAGCCTCGGGCTAATGCAGAAGTTGAACGTTTCATGAAGACTCTTGGAAAAGCTGTAAGAACCACACATATCGAAGGCAAACCTTCGAAATCTGAACTGAACACTTTTTGAACGATAACTGACATACCATTACTGATACAATAGCTTACAGGTCATATTGGCATATTAGGGAAAAACTAAATGCCAATTCAGATGGTGACATCCTCCTTCGAGGAAACAGACTGATAATACCTATAAATCTTCAACAGTGTGCCATTGACATTGCTCATAAAGGGCACCAATGCACAGTGAAGACGAAACAATTACTCACAAAAAAGGTCTGGTTTCCAGGCATTGACAAGCTTGTAGAAGAAAAACGTTCCAATTGCTTACCATGCCAAGCTGCAATAACATCTGACAAACAAGAACCATACCAAATGTCAGAACTACCTGACTGTCCTTGGGAAAACATCAGTGTAGACTTCTGTGGACCGTTCCCATCTGGGGAATACTTGCTTGTTCTCATTGATGAATATTCTCGATATCCACTAGTTTATGTTGTGACATACACATCTGTCAAAGCTACAATTCCTAAGTTAGAACATGCCATGTCAGTTTGGCATTCCTGATGTTATCAAAACGGATAATGGACCACCGTTTAATAATCGTGATTTTGCAACATTTGCTGAACAGTTTGGATTCACTCACAGAACAATCACACCAGAATGGCCTCAGGCTAATGTAGAAGTTGAACGTTTCATGAAGACTCTTGGAAAAGCTGTAAGAACCACACATATCGAAGGCAAACCTTCGAAAACTGAACTGAACACTTTTCTTCAGAATTACAGAGCGACACCTCACAGCTCAAAAAAGAATACCTCCAGCTACTGCATTGTTTGGCCGCTCCATTAAAACTTTCCTACCTGAACTATCTGAACATTCACACTCGTGTAGTGATGCTATGATAAAACAAAATGACAAACTGGCGAAACAAAGGATGAAGAGGCATGTAGATGTAAACAAGAAATCATCCAATATCAACGTTGGAGATACTGTACTTGTGCAACAGAAACCGGGAGGGAAGCTGTCAACACCATTCAACCTAAAACCTTTGACTTTATCTACAAAAAAGAGATCCATGATAACTGCTAAAAATTAGGATAGAACTATGACCAGGAACTCTTCCTTTTTTCAAAGTAATTAATAATACACCTGTGTTGCATAATACCAAACATGATCCACACTCTAAGAAACACCCAACTCGAGACCGACTTCAACCAATAAAACTGAAGGACTATTTGTGTGGTTGAAATAAACAAGTCGTGTAGATAGGGGCACAATAATCCCCTGGCTTGCTCTGAAGACTATGTAGTCTTCAGTATAATTACTTTATACTTTTATTTTGTATGCTATTTTTAAGACATTCGTTGATTATATTGACAGTTCAGATCTATAATGAATAATTTTGCATTCATTCTCTTTCGATATATTATAAGGAATAAGAAAGACTTCATTTAAAAGACTAATGACATTTGTTTAAATTTAAAATATATATGTTTTTGAGAGTGATAAAGACATGTTTAAGACTAATGACATTTCATGAAACTTGAGTACATATGTTTTTAAGATTTAAAAACAATTGTTTTGTACTATACATCCATTCTGAAAAGAAAGGAGGGATGTAATGTTGTTATTATGTTAGTAATCCGAATCTGTATTTCATGTGGTACTAATTTGTATTCCGGAAGTGAGTCCGGTTTTTGGATAATATACACAGAATAAAAGCATCGGAACCAGCAAGGTTTGATTGTAATTGTGTATGCCAATATTATCGACCATCATCGGTCACACACATATTACAGGAGGAGAGATAGACAGATAAACAATGATTTTAAAATATTATAATTATTTTATCCTAGGTGATCGACTCCATGGCTTCCAGATTGAGGTGTTTGCACACGCAAACGACGTACACCCTAAGAAATGTTACAAGCGGGTAGGGACTCAAACGGAGTTGTCTTACGAATATAAATGTGTGCAACACATTGTGGGACGCATCGTTCGCGTTACAAAAATGAGAATCATCAGTTATATAGACCTGCTGATGTTGTGTGAAGTCGACGTGTACGGCTGGATGCCAGGTAACATGTGCTAGTATCACACTGTCAACTGACACATTTAAGTTGGCCAACATAACGGCTGCGTTGTAATAATTTCACTAAAGGCCATCTTACGACGAATGCACACCGATTAGCAACCAATCGGTCGTAGAAAGTCCTATGTCAAAGTTGAAACTACTAATTAATATTTCCCTAATTAACTCATAAATAATCATTTTAAAAGTATTGCACTGGACGACAGCGAGTTGCCAAATAATGTGTGGCTCACAACAACATGGTCACCGTCGTTGTTGCTTTTGTCAGCTGACCGCAAAGAATTATAGAAAAACCTTATTTTGTTGAATGCGTACGCATTAAGCAGTGATCGTGGTTAGGACATCGGTAAACAGTTAGGACATCGGTCAACAGGTTGGTAGGTACTGGGTTTGGATCCCAGTCGAGGCATGGGTTTTTCATTCCAGATACCGACTCCAAACCCTGAGTGAGTGCTCAGCAAGGCTCAATGAGTATGTGTAAACGACTTGCACAGACCAGTGATCCATAACTGATTCAACAAAGGCCATGGTTTGTGCTGTCCTGCCTGTGGGAAGCGCAAATAAAAGATCCCTTGCTGCTAATCGGAAAGAGTAGCCTATGAAGTGGCGACAGCGGATTTCCTCTCAAAATCTGTGTGGTCCTCAACCATATGCCTGACGCCATATAACCGTAAATAAAATGTGTTGAGTGCCTCGTTAAATAAAACATTTCTTTCTTTCTTTCCATTAAGCAGTGATATAACTATAGCACTCTCTTGAGATTTTCCCCTAAAATAAAATAAAACATTCTACTAATAAATGAAATTATTTTGTTATAATTGTTTTTATAGGCATATAGGCGAATACATAAACTGTATGTTTTCAAGCACAAAAACGGCCATTATTCCAACTTTGACATAGCGTCTTTAATTATTATAAAATATAAGTTTCTGTTTACATCTTTATATTTATACACAGTTTCAGATCAGCAGGTGGACCACGACTGGTATATCAAAGATCGTGGTGTGTGTTATCCTGTTTGTGGGATCGTGCATACACGATATCCCTCTCTAGCATCCACTGTACGGCTATGTGTCAAATTACCAAATGTTTGGCATCCAATAGCCGATGATTAGCAAACCAGTGTGCTCTAGAGGTGTAGATAAACTAAACTAAAACAAAAACAGTTTCAGATCCTGAATACCTGAAGAATCGGGACAATTTTGCTTTGTTCAAACCTGTGTGGCTGTCCGGGGTTTTGCACGACGCGGACAAAGCCGTCGACGGCAGTCTGCATAACACCATCTTCACGTGTTCCATGTCGCAGCGCGGTAGTCTAGGTTTTACCTGGTGGAAGGTGGTGGTCGGCACGATGTACGTTGAAGCCGTCTTGATCGTCTTCCGAGCTGATTGCTGTGGTGCGTATATATTTACATCGTCACACACGTTTCTCCCCAGTCACTGGGGCCATCCTCCCACATCCCCAATCAAACCTTTTTGTTTTCTTTAAATAGTACGTACATACACATAAATAGTGTGCTGCCTCCCCCTCTCTCGTATTGATTGGCCCCTGCCCGTATATCAAATTATGGCTATGCCAGTGTTTCTACCCTGTGTTATTAGATGGATCATGAAATCAATTACGACTTTGCTTCAAACATCCTTTCGAATCTACCTTGTACAGAAGTGCAGAGATACGATTTTCGTGGATACGTTTAGGTTTATGTATTGTTGGGGGGAGGGGGGTGCTGTGGAAGATGAGGAGCGTATCAAATTATTTTGTCTGTTTTTAGGATGGTTTTGTGGAACACGGCTTTTTAATATGGTTATTTATTGATGTAGAATTGTTGGTATTTGTTGAGTTGTTTTGTTGCTCCTGACGAAGGTGACTTTATAACCTGGGGCCGGAATATAGCCCATTCGGTTAAGTACTCGTTCGAGGCGCTACATCAGTTTCAACGTTGGCAACATCGGAACTGGCAATGTGTATTGTTTTCTGATGAGAGCAGGTTCCAGTTATTCGGAGCTGATGGCAGGACTCGGATATACCGACGTGCAGGAGAGAGAACAGCTTTGTGCCGTCTTCAGGAGACTGAAACGTTTGGTGGTGGATCTGTTTGCATCCCGTAAATGAGCTCAATATGCAGCAGACAACTATATTATTATTAAATACTGTGAAATGCCTATCTAGTATTTTTTTAGATTTGTTTACCTTTTTGAAAGGTTATGGTTTAAAATCGTACCTAGTATTTCTCCTTGCATACAAAAAAATAAACAAACACTGTCTATCTTTATTCTGAGCTTTTGAGGGTTCATTGCAATATTGGGGGGGAGGGGGTAATTCAAAAGAAACTCCACTAAGACGTCATAGTTTAACTTCGGTTGACCTTGACAATGACCCAATCTAAACCGTTGTTATTATATTTTATAGCGGAAACAGCAAGCATCAGTTTGGTGTGTCAAATCATGTGATACATTTATATCTCGCCAATACATTTCTCCTACCCATAATTTTATGTCACTTTTTCACCATGTTAATTTTGTACATACGGTCAAATGTCTTACTTATTGCCAGGAATCGGAAAGCCCAACATGGTTTTTGTGATGGAAGCTGATAGCTCCACGAGTAATATGTCCATTAATCCAATAAACATACCCAATGTACCCGCTGAAACAAAAAAGGTTTGAGAGAACCAGAAACATGTGTGAGACTATATTCCCTCATCCCTGCAAGGGCTGTAACCTCATCGTGGTGCAGAGGTGTAACATTCTCCCTGAGAAAGGCCAATACAGCACAAATTGAAGTTTAGAGTAACAGTCAGTATCTATCTGTGATATTTGTATTTGTATTTTTTGTACAGTTTTTTTTTACACTATTTTATATATATATATATATATATATATATATATATATATATATATATATATATATATATAATTTTTCTATTGTTTCCATTACCATAGTTTTACACCCAGCAACCGATGTATTTTTCGTGCTGGGGTGTCGTTAAACATTAATTCATATTCCCCCATGTTCCATTTCTCGTTGTGTTTTCTTTATCGTTATTCTCTGGAGTATTCGTATTACTTTATGTGTGTATACTGTACTGAAACGAATGATTTAAAGGGGATGTGTATATTGAAAATCTAGCCTGAAGTACTTGGAGTCGAGTCGAATTCTGCCATGAGACCCGAAAATATTGAAATTTACCTAGTTATATCTTGCCAGAGTATACAGTCGTTTGAGGATAACTAACGTTTTTTTTGGTAGAAACTGAAGATCAGGAAGTGTGGGTGGACGAGAAGGTGAGGTGTGGCAGAGAGCAGAAACGGAATAAGAATGTTACGGCGGTCGGTTACCCCTGCCCTCCCAACACGCTGGGGGACTATGTCCTCATCATGAAAAGTCCCGAAACCCCAGCCCATGTTGTCCTCTCGCTGTGTGAAGTAGAGGTGTATGGAACTAGACAAGGTATACCCCTCCCTCCCTCTCTCTCTCTCTCTCTCTCTCTCTCTCTCTCTCTCTCTCTCTCTCTCTCTCTCTCTCTCACCCCGCCTCTCTCTCTCTCAACCTGATTTGTATGTGTATGTCTGCTTTAGCTTCAGTTTTATTTGTATGAATTTGTGTGTTTCTAGGAGTGTTCACTTAAGTATGTTTGTATGAATTTGTTGGTAAATAATGCTTTCTTGGGCATAAATAGTCCACAATTGCGCAGTTCAATTCAAACATATCGCCTTATTAAAAGTTATTTTAATTTCGAGAATATGTTCCCCCGTACATTACGAAAACTAGATGTCCTCAAATTCCATTTCCTGTAGTCTACAAGTAAAATTCCTCTCTGCCGTAAGATGCACTACCAATAATATTTTTAGTCAGTAGAACACCACACTCTTCCCCCCACCCATTCATATCCTACTCCACCGTGTCTGTGAATAATAAATTATGTTCATGGCAGTGTGGTTAAACACGACGCCAGAGTCGGTTGAGGAGTAATTGGCCCAGTTCATTTTTGTTTCTTCTGTAGATAAAAACTGGGCACTGGGTGCGAACGCGACCGTATTGTATTTAAACAAGGACAGCAAGACGGTCGGACAGCCACACGACGCCTCCAAGGCTACGGACGGGAACTTTTCCAACGGGTATTCGGATAACGTGTGTCCTATACATGAGGGGGATTACTTCTTCACGCTCGTCGTCGACATGAACGTAACCCTGTATGTGGACAGAGTCGTGTACAACACCGCGATAGGACACAGTAAGTGTGTGTTATGCTAGTCTCAAACTAGTCTCATTTGTCACGGCGGACTTGTCCAACATACATATGCTGCGTCGTGTGTGTGGATATATATAAATATATGTATATATATAGACACACACACACACACACACACACACACACACACACACACACACACACACACACACACACACACACATACGTACGTACATACGTATATAGTCTTATTGGTTCTCGGTTTTTTAATGGCGGGAGGGGGTAGGGGCAGACTGAGTGGTGCTTGAATTAAACGAAAATGCCCCAATTTGGAAAACAACATTTACTCATATCAGTATCACTGTCAAACACCTATATAGGGTTACACACGAATTACTAGATATATTTATAAGAATTAGAACTCATTTTGCGTCTAGAATGATGGAAATACATCACTTTTGCTTATTTTGCCCGAATATCGCTGTCTTTTTCCCCTAAAATTGAGAATTTGATTCAGTACTAGGTGGCCAGTTTCCTCTCTAACAATACCAAATCTTTCACAGTCAATAGCCGACGATTATTAAATTAACGTGCTCTAATCGTGCTGTTAAACACAACATATTTTAACTTGTCCATACGTATGTATTCATTTGAATGCATACACCTTAAGTCATGTATTTTGTATATATAATGTTTTAGGTGCTAGATTTAGTTCAGCGGGCAGCATGGCCCAGTGGTACAGTGCCCGCCTGATGCGCGGTCGGTCTAGGATCGATCCC
>JAECMU010054067.1:0-13718 GCA_016106625.1 Dracogyra subfuscus | reverse complement strand
GTGTGTATGTGTGTGTGTGTATGTGTGTGTGTGTGTGTCTATACCACTCTGCCGTTTTGGTGATTGTCCACATCCCAGTGGTAAAGCGATAACCGGTAATTTGGATACTGGGCATCATTAAACTTATTAACATATATAATAATCGACAATGATGAATCTCTACATTTAGTTTATTCAAGGACAGACACAAAGCCTCAGAACAGTCAGTTAGCTGGATTGGAACTATTATTTGATGTAAAATAAAAATTTAAAAGACACAGTCAGTTTGCAGGATTGGAACCTTTATTTGTTGTCATTTAAAATAATAAGTCAGTTGGCAAGATTCGAACATATTACCCAATCTGCATAGCATTTTGACAATCCATTGCATTATGGTATAAGAAATGGGTTCCCATAACTTGTTTTCATGGAACCTAAAAACAGGTTCCGATGGGTTCCCATGATCTCAGGACACGGAACCAAAAAAGTGTTTCCCATGAAATTTGAAATCCTATGGCTTGAAATGCCTACAGACTTTTCACCACTCACAGATTTGCGACGGCAATGAAATGCTGTCGCAAATCAAGTTTGCGATAGTTTTTGCGACGGCAGTGCCGACTGCCGCCGCGAATTTCGAGTGATGAGTACGGCAATTTCGCCCTACTTCATTGACACGTACCGATTGTTAATTAATCTTTCTCTATTTTAAGTCAATTTCTACGAGTCATGTGGACCCGATATCGGTAATTTAAAGAAATAAACAAAAACGACTTCGTAAAATTAATGGTTTTAGGGGTTTGTAAAGTTTTGTATTTAGATACTTACTTTTCTCGACTTTATTGTTTATAAAAATGTACCTGAACTGTGAAGAAAAACCTCATAAATGAACGACATACCGATGACAACAAATCGGATGTTGATTGTGCGAAACGTGCACAAGAAAACAAAGTGAACGGAGTTTGCAGCATAATGCAGTTAGGGACGTTGACGATACTGTTATTATGATTAATATGTTTTGTTCTAAGCTCGTGACTAAAGGTTGCATTTTTTTCATTTTAAACGTGCCAGTTTAAAATTCACCACACACTGTCACTGTCACGTCTCATTCTCATGCCGATAAAAAAAAAAAATACTTGTTATTTTGTAGTGTTGATATATTTATCTTTTCGGGTTCGACTTTGTGTCCGCGAATGTCTGTGAACCTGTAAACACTTACGAGGAAGTTGAAATAGCATACACACATTTATTCAAGTCTGTGGTTACTATGTTATGTCAAGTTCTTTTACGTTTTGGACGGTTTTCGCGTTAATCCTGATTCCGATAATTAGTGTTCGTTTGTACAAATCTTAATGCATCGGGAGAGATAATAATTCTATACTGTATATGTCCATCTCACGGCTACAACCATGTAATAATATGTTATTCACTTAGCCAAGACCAGATCACTGTCCAAGATGATTTATTTATGAAGGATATAGGCCTACATGTCTACCTGCCGGCATGGCCGGGACCCATGTGATCACATGTATATTTGTACCGTTGTTAATGTAGCATGTCTATTAGTACGATATTACAACATTGTTAATGGTATCTCTACACTATGGGCCTACGATGTTCACTGAAGGTGGCAATCATCCAAATAGTAATAGGTGTGAAATATCACAGTTACAGTCGGGATACGTTTTAAATACTTCTATATTCAGTAGGGTTATCTTTTCTCTTCTTTTTTTTTCTTTTTTTTTTTTTAAATTTTATTTATTTTATAATTTGAGGTGGCCACCTGATATAGTACATTTTAAATAGTTTTAATATTCCTTGTTTGTTTATTTGAAACATTGTATTGTATAAATACACAAAAGGATTGGGCAGTTATTCGAATTACGAGGCCCTCTCTTAATTACAAATATAGCATTATAGGCGACTACTACAATTAGTACAAATACTACAAATATTTGAAACAAAGTAAATACACAAAACATAAATCAAGGCAAATTAACAGTGCAGATAAAGCAAAAACGGCAAAAAGACTACAATAAATATTCAGAACAAAGTTAATATATAGAATTCAAGCAAAATAGATTTGTAGTGTAAATAAAGTGCTATAATAATAATAATAATAATAATAATAATAATTAAATAAATAAAATAAAATAAAAATAGGGAAAGTAATTTATCTTTTATATCAGACTTTGACGCGGGATTGTCTATAAATTCCACATATTTGGATATATTTTTATCTAGTAATTATTTATTTATCTAATCATTTATTAAACCATATTTTATTTACTGAATGTTTTTCTTTGTTTAATGTATATTTGAACATAAATGAAATATTTGCTTGTTTGTGTCGTCACTTATTGTGTTTCAACCGTTAAGTACTAACTGGCCGAGAGGTTTATTGGTACAAATGTGCTTAAAGAGTCTAACAGATGTTGTCTTTGCTGGGTATAAAGTTTACACTGAAAGAAGTAATGGAAGCTGCTCTCGTGCATCGCAGGATGGAGCTGTAGTCCACAGCCATATAAATCGTGTGCCTTAATATTGTATGTAAGATTTTTTCCATTCGATTTCCACGTAAGTGGAACGAAGGCACTTTGTAACCTTCAGGTGCAAATGGTTTTTAAAGGTTGAAATTTGCTAACAGTTTTTAATTTCTAATGACAAGGTGTTCCACTGAGAAATAGTTGAAAGGAAAAAAAAATCTTTTTAATATATTAGTTCTGGCAAACGGAGTAGATATATCGTTTTGGTTTCTTAGTCTATATTGAACAGGTTGTTCTACCCAAGGCGGAATGCAGTTTGTTAAAAAGTCAGGAACCATACCATTAAGTATTTTAAACATAGTACATAATGTTTTTGCCTTTTGACGTTCAGAAAGGGTAACTAAACCAGTTTCTAAGTATAGAGCATGTCGTGATTGAAACAAAGGTAGACTTGTTATTATTCTTGCAGTTCAAGTTGAACTTTTTCTAGATGTTCCTCGTCGAAAATAGATCATCAGTCCCACAATTCAGATGCATATTCCAGTGCTGGACGTATACACGTTGTATATATTTGAATCAATATTTGTAGATCTACAGAATACTTGTATTTCTTCAACACAGAAAAAATAGATGAAGCCGATTTAAATATTTTTTTAATATGATTCTAAAATTTTCCATTGTTTATAAACGTTAAACCTAGGTATTTCTGTGTTTTCGTTAAATTAATAGGCGTGTTACCAAAATATAAATTAATTGGAAGAGGATCATTAATTATTTTCTGTCTGGTTTTGTCAGGATTAAACGTGACAAGCCACTGTTATGGAGTTTCTGTAAATGAGATTATATTCTATAATGGTTAAGTCATTTAATGAAAATGTTAAACTAGTATCATCGGCATGGAGTTTAGTTACACAACAGAACTCATCGGCAATGTTGTGAACGTAAACTTCAAATAGGAATGGACCGAGTACTGAGCCGCGGGGTAGTTCAGCCATCAGTGTACTATAATTGGACCAAGTACCATTTACAAAACCCCTTTGTTTGATATATTATAAGTTGTAGAAGCATTATGAGGGGTGTATGTTTGTTTGTTTGTTACACAAAAAAAAATCTTTTTTGTGTAGGCCTACCCCACGTTGTGTTCTTTTACAAGTAAAAGTAAAAGGGCTCACAAGGGTTCGTAAAAAACCACCATATACCCAAGAGATGCTTCTACAACAAATTTATCTTGCCGACATGTTAAACCATATAGCCAAATAATAAAAATAACGCCAGACAATAATTGTTTGAAATCAATTTATTAGTCTTAGTAATTGGTTTAACGTGTCCATATACTACTAGGGTTTCGAACACGCCTATCCCGAGTCCGGCCTCCGATAAGATCGGGAGTCTGACTGGGGACAGGGATAACCTAACAAATAGGGTCAATTTTGAAATTTTGAATATTATCGTCAAAAGTATAAACAAGGGGGAGGTTGGGGTTAATAAATTTATTAACGGATTGTACCATGCGGACACGAACGAAACCACTTGTGAGTGACGAAAAATAGTTCCATCAATAAACGAGTTTTTAACTTCAAATGTTTGTGATACGAAATTGTCTGAAACAGTTTTTAATTGATTGATTATCATTGTTATTTATAATCTAATTATTGCTTTAGCATTAATTGGGGTGGATAGAAACTGTTGGAAATTACAGAAGGGATATAAAATAATTTGGCTCCGCCCACAGGGGTATTTAAGGGATTTGTCCAACGGTAAACAACCAATGAGTTTAAAGAATGTTATATGAAGGCGAGATTAAGTTTGTTATCCAATAGGCTTTAGATGTGTCACAGAAAACTGAACAGAAATATTCCTTGTTATTTTTGTATGTAATTCTATTAACTGGTATAAAGCACTGTGGCTAGAGATTGTTCAGTGAAAAACAGTTATAAAGATGCTTAAAACCAATCCTTTCAAACATTGTTCCGATACAGCTAATAAGTGATATTGGTCTGTAATTTGAAGGATGGCTTCTGTTTCCTTTTTTAAATAATGGTTTTACATGAGCTAATTTCCACTGCGAAGGGAAAGTAGATCCATGAACTGATTAATTGAATAATAAGTGTAGTGGATATCTTATAGAGTTTACATTGTATTTTAATAGTTTGTGGCTAAATTCGTCAGGATCACATGCTTTATTCGGTAGTAACGATTTAATTATGTCGACTGTTTCTTGAATAGTTACATTAAATGATTCTAATTGGTTCATACATAGTAACTAAAAAAATGGAAGTATTTTATTAGCATCATCAACCGAGGAAATTGATGTGAAATATTTGTTTAATACTTCAGCTTTATCAACATCAGTAAATAATAGAGATCGATTGTCTTTGGGGCTGATCAGTGGGGGTATAATAGTATGTTGTTTTGTTTATTTTACTAATAGTTTCATATAATATTATTGCCAATAAGTTGTTTTATTTTCTAAGTATAATTCTGTTAATTTATTATTTAACCAATTGGTAAATTCCTGACTGCTTTGTTGTTGAGACCTTAAAAACAGAACAAATAAACAAATGTCACCTCTAAATACATGTATAAAGTTGACACCACAAATACTATAAGTATATCTAAGACCGGCAGTGTGTGTGCGATATAGTGACTTGTGACTCGCGAATGCGTGAAATTGGATTAGTGCTAAATACAAGAAATATTTTGTGATTCATCTATTTCTTAAGTTAATCACTTAGTTGTCTGAAAAGGTATAGCTTTTCAGAGAGAGAAATCTTCAGTAATTTTCAGCAAAATCTACTTTTGCCATATTTATTTTTGGGTTAATAAACTTTATTTTTAAAAATACCAACAGCCAACACTTGTTTACAATTACAAACTACACACCTGTGTCAATGTCTACTGATGTATACATATTTTCATTATTAATTTCAGAAGATCAAAAAAGAAAACATTTAAATATTTTTATAAACTGTTTATGTATGTTATATAAATGTACACCACAGAGAAATTGGATTATGCGTGTAATTAGTGGTTCAGATTCAACATTTTACCGAAATGAAATTTCTTATTTTGTCCAGCAAAACACAATATCTTTAAGAACTTGAAAACGAAATGGTATGAAAAGTAAATAAAGAAACCTAAACTTTATTTCCCAATAATAACTGTTTCATAGTATTACTAAATCCTGTATAGTTCTCGTATTTCTAGAAACACCTCAAAGGTTTTGCTATTGAACGGCAGAGATGTAATTGTTTTGAATGCATCAATCTGTGTGTGCGTGCATACAATATATTATGTATATAATTATTTCACGAAACATCGAATCTAGTATATGATAGCAAGTATGTAGCTTTTATTACCCCAGACATTTTGTTTGTTTATCTTAAACGCACAAACACATACACATACATACACATAATACATACGCACACATACACATAAATACAAACACACATACACATACATATACATATACATGCATACACACGCGCGCGCAAATACACTGATATTTCTTTTAACAACGCATGGCCCAGTTTGTTTTCTTTTGAGAGAGAGAGAGAGAGAGAGAGAGAGAGAGAGAGAGAGAGAGAGAGAGAGAGAGAGAGAGAGAGAGAGAGAGAGATAGAGAGAGAGCATGCACAGTATAACGGTAACACTTCTTGAGCGTCCAACTAGTACTAAGATAGCCTTTATGCCATGCTCAAAATACACACCTTTTTTTTTTAGATAAGAGTTTACTGTACTTAAGGTGACAGATTACTGTACGAATATAGATGTCAGCTTAGTACAATGTGCACGTAGTTACAGTATTTGTTTCAGTGTGTACTGGCGTGTATACATTCAGTATGTTATGTATCTGTTGTCTTAGCTATCAAGCTAATTTCTTATCTTACTTGTTACTGCATGATGACGTATTCCTCTCTTGACACACTTCTCAATGTCTTGGTACTTTTCTAGATGTTTCATGCTTATAAGGCACACAAGTAGTCTATGTGTGTAACACATGTAAATGTTAGTGTACTGTGGAACACTTTTTGTTTTCAACGAATCACAGTTTTCTTCCCATTTTGCTAATAAAATGCGGGTAAATGTCCACATAACTATATATTATAACAGTCCATTTGCTTCAAAAGAGAACTGTTGAATTGGCATATTATATAACTCTATAATGAAACATTAAGTTTTAAACCCATTTCAACAAAAAATCTTTTTTTTTTTTTTTTAAAGCAAAATCAGTGTAAATTTTAAAAACAGGTTTCTTTACATTTACAATCAAATTGCATAGGTTAAATCTTATTTTTTGAAACAGGTATGAAGACAACTGATGGAACAGCCACTTCTACTGTGTGGTGCATTATCGAGTATACCTGTACCAATGAACCTTGGCTGTTCTAGCATTTTGGCTTCATCCCTATATTAAAAATAAGATTTAATCTATATATCTATATATGTTAATTTGTTTTTAAAAAAACTTCTTTTATATATATAAAACCTTTGAGCAAGGAATGTTATTTGAATTGGTATGGGTTTAAAGCCCAGTACTATACTTCAATACAAGTGTTAGTACTATTCATTACAGAGTTATATGTCAATTCACCGGCTACCTTTTCACGCAAACGGACTATAGTTTACTGTTTAACTGTGATTAATTTACGGTAGAATTTTGAGTGACAATTGCTAGACTGAAATTGATTGTAGTTGATTGAGAGACTGTAGTTTGCAAATCTGTATAACTGGTTGACACTGAAGACGTCTTTGTGGTAATTCCAGCTTTGACCCTTCATGATTGTAATGATCATATGCAATATGTTGAGTGAGTTTGAACGAACTCATCTTTTAAATTTCCAGCTGCATGACTATACAGTTTTAAATAGTGTAAAATGAGTGTACTCCAGCCAGTGTAATCCAATATCCCGGGGGAACGGGCTAAACAACAGGAGCTGTCCTTTTCAGATATATTAACATCCAGGCAGGCAAATGTGCTTAACAAAAATGTCCTCGCATATACTGATATTAATTATTAAAAAATGCCACTATAGCCATTAAATTTCTTTTTCATTTCAACTTATTTGCGTGCATATATCCAGTTAAGGTTCAAGCACGCTGTTTTGTGCACATACTTCAGATATCTGGTCTGTTTGTCCAGGACAGTGGGTTAATGGTTAGTTGTTAGTGCTTAGTGAGAGAGAAGTCGGTGTAGTGGTCTTACGCCTACCCAGCGAGCCGTTAAATCTTGCTCCCCGTACCTACCAGCCGATCGTCCGATGGCTTAACTTCCACTCCACCAAGGCCGGTTATAGCCACTAATACTATATAACATATATAGTAAATATCTGTGTGTTCTGCAGGGGGTGGGGTTTAGCTACTAGTGAATGCATTTTAAAATAACTTAAAACAAAATTCACCCGAGTAGGGGAAGGGGGGGGGGGGGGGGGTCCAGATTTTGACACCACTGGATCTGTTCTTGACTTTACACAGTATTTGTCTTGGTTGTAGGTTTCCACATACTATTGCTTTTATTTGCTCTTTTATTTACTCATTAGAAAATCAGTCAAGCTTTTAGCCTGCTCGACACATCTGGGGTAATAAAAAGATGTGCGTGCGTGCGTGTGTGTGTGTGTATGTCCGCGTGCATGTGTGTGTGATAGTACTATTAACACGAAGGGCCTGGCGATGTACGCCTCTACGTGGTGGGCCTAGATAAGGGGGACTTGTCTCCTGAACTAAACGTACATCATCCGGCAACCAGCACGACCTGGCATGTTACTATAATGCGCGACACTCAGACTGGAATCAGCTTTACACTGATTTTGAATTTAATAACTCGGGTGAAAAATATAGATGAACATTCAACCATATAACATTATTGTAATTCACAAAATAGCCTTACTTCATATATAAATGCAAAGTGTTGTTAAAAAAACAAAATCCGAAAAACAAAACGAAGAAGAAAAATACCTAAACACAACGAGCAGTTTGTTTTTTGGTTTCTCTCTATGACAAGATATTTAATATTCACATCATTCTTTGCAGTTCCTCTACAAAATGGTGTACCATTTTTATCTTACTCTTACCTGAATGAACGTTATATCAATATATTATGCATGTTTGTGCATGTGTTGTCAGATATTGTATAATATGAAATAATAGCATATATGAAGAAAATAATTATGATTCCCGGCAAAAATGGTTTCCATCAGCTCTCCGGTCTGCAGGTAAATATGTTGGCATTCTTTGGAAGGTGGAATTTCTAGGCAGTGAATCCGATAACGGACGACGCCGGAAATCCATTTGAGTTTGTTAAAGAGAAGAAAGACTACATGAATAAAGGTAAACCCTTAGTAGACAAATCACACAATTTACAAAGCTGGTTCAGTGAGTTAAAGATGCTTATTCCATCCAAAAACTTATTAAAATTTACCAATAATCTATGTTCTTTTATTTTATTTATCAATTTATTTAATAATGCCATCAGCACATTGTTTTCAGCATCGCCTATTTGGTACAAGGTATATTATGGGAAATGTGGTAACTAACAATTACTTTACTGATTATTTGAATGGAATTTCCTCTCTTCAGTTCACGTACGTACCAGGTGATGTAAATTATAATTTATTAAAAATAAATTCTAAAACCCAACCCAAAACCAACAACCGTTTGCCTCATTTCCACTGTCAGTATATTGAATATTGAGAAGAAAAGCAACACGGAACCAAATGATTTACAATACGTAAGAAACATCCAGGTATTTGGAAGGTGCAGTTAGTGATCCTCCTTCGGATCTTGTCTTCACGCACTTGTTTTAATTAGTAGTCTTCTTCGATTGGTATTCTTTGATGATTATATTTTATAAGTTAACTTTTGACGCCCTAGTATAACCTTGTTAGCAACCTCGTGGCATTATGCATTTCATAAGACGCGATGTTTTGATACTCATGTCTATCACTGTTAGCAACCTCCTAGTATTAGACATTTCATAGGATGTACGTTTTGACACCCTAGACTATTCCTGTTAAAACTCTCGTTGTATTAGACATTTCATAAGACGCGATGTTTTGATGCCCAAACACTTCTATCTCTGTTGGAAATCTCGTGGTATTAGAAATTTCACAAAACGCAACGTTTTGACGCCTTACTCTATGCCTGTTAGCAACCTCATTGTATTACACATCTCATAGGACACAACGTTTGAGAACTCTTGGCATTGCTTGAGATACTTTCGAGTATGCTTATTCGCTTTCGTAACCTATTATATTCCTTCTGTTCCAGCATTATCTGTTCTCATTTTCAGTATGTTCACTTCACCCTTAATGTATACAAGACTGAACCGTGGATTTGTTTTCAGTAGAATTATACTATTCTACAGCACGGGAATGATATTTTGGTTAATGATTTTCAAATAACTGTTTAGTAGTAAACATATATAATGACAGTGAAATACTCTTATATGTGATATGTATATATGTTTAACATTTAATAATTTTATCACAAACATTATTTGTATCACATGTGTTTCTGGTGACCACATTTACACAATAGGTAATAGGTGCCCATATCCCCTCCCCAGTATACATTGGCAGGTCTCCCCATCTAGGCTGAATATCTTCTGTCATGCTTAGTTAAGTGTCATTTAGGATGTTAATAAATATTATATTTTTTGACGATAGGACGATAAATGTGTTAACTAAAAACTATCATATTTACAATTTTCAGCTTATCAGTGAAGAATCTTGTTTACGTAGGACTTCGTGACGTTGACCCTATGGAGCGGTATGAGAGAGCTTTATATTTATAGCTTACAGGCACTAGTCCGGGTATCTGTTTAACACAAACACGCACACCACACACACACACACACACACACATACCACATACATACACACACCACATACATACACAACACACACACACCACATACATACACACACCACATACATACACACCACACACATACACACCACACACACACACACACCACATACATACATACACACACCACATACATACACACCACACACACACACACATACATACATACACACACACCACATACACACACACCACATACATACCACACACACATCACATACATACACACCACATACATACACACCACATACATACATACACACCACATACATACACACCACACACATACATACACACATACACACACACACCACATACATACACACCACATACACACAACACACACACACTCCACATACACACCACATACACACACCACATACACACACCACATACACACAGACTCACACATACACACCACATACACACACCACACACACACACACTCACACACACACATACACACACACCACATACACACACACACACACACACACACACACACACAAAGAGAGAGTATATCTAGTACTGATGTACATACATGCTGCAGACACATATTTGCACATATTCTACAATGCATCTGCTTATTGCAGGATCTTGGTTCAGTGTTGACTGCCAGAATAACGCTGTCACTGAATACATATAAAACTGAAAAACAACATATTAAAGCACACACACAGACGTATGTACACAGGCACACATGAACACGCTACCGACCACGGTCGGATGCTGGTGCTCACTTGCACCTGCCAGTGCGGGCGGTCCCTCCTCCCTCCCCCCACCTTTTCTTTCCTGGACGGAGGAGCCAGCCGAGATCAGCTATTGTGCTCAAGACCGGTGCTCTGAATGTGCATGTAAAGCCCTATGACCTGACCTGACCTGACGCACACACTTACATACATGTACACACACGTACACACAGACATTCAAGCAGAAATTTCAGCAGGTGGGTTTAAACTATGACTAGCGAAGTTTATAGAGGGTGTCGAGACATGACAAAGAGCACTTGCTTGAGTATTCCCGAACCACCTCCCTTTCCCCCTATACACACACACCTGACAAGGTTTGGGGGTAGGGGTTTGGGGGTGGGGGGTTTGGGGGTTGGTTAAATCCAGATATCTGATAATGCAAGTTGTTTAGATTATAATTATGTATATTAGTATATCAAGTTAACAATATGTTTTGTTTATATATACATGTATATAGGGTCATCCTAGACAAGTTTAACATTGTCTGCTACTCGATGCATGAAGTGGATAAATTTGGAATGGCTGAAATAATGAAGAGAATAGTTGAGGCCAGGTATCATCCATATTTCATATTAACATGATTTGACAAACACACAAAATGACGTCATGTAGTTTAAAGAGTTTGCATTTATGGTTTCCGTTTTTGGTGTTAAATTTATAACAAAATGTCATTTTAATGCAATTCATTATAGATTTTGAAGCAAAATAAAGAGAATTGTATTTTGTAAAATTATCTTTGAATGTGATTAAATTACAACATTGTAGTAATTCTCAGAACAGTGCGTAAAGTGGTTTATATCATTTCTATACAAGATGGCCTTCACGCATGTGCGTGGAAAATAAAGCTTTTTAGAAAAAAAGTAACTGAGGTAATAAATAGAATAACAAATTCAGTTCCAGTTATTATCAAATTCATGTCCTTCATGAAATAATTTTCAGTTTCACTCGCTAAAGATTGTGACAACTGAAAATTATTTCACTCGGGAAATATATTTGATAATAACTAGTAACTCATTTATTATCCTCTATTTAATAGCTAGGCAGAAGTGGTCTGGCCTGTCTCAGGGGCTACTTTAATTATCTAAAAGATGAACAAGATTTTGGTTGTGAAACATGGTCTATCATTATGAATGATGTGATAGTGTGATAAGAGGGAAGAATATACTGATCATTAATGTCACAAGTGTTGTAGTGAAAAAACTAAAATCTGATTATTAATATGTCAATAAATGTGATAGTGTGATCATAAGATGGGAAAATATGGGGGGGGGGGGGGGCGATTATCATTATAGTGTAAATATTCTTATAATTATAATTTATAATGTAACAAGTGCTATTGTAATAAGAACAAACTATTTTGATCACTGATGTGTCTCAATTTTACATTGTACTTACACAATTTCTTTAAACAGTGGAAATAAGCCAATCCACGTAAGCTTTGATGTAGATGGCATGGATCCGAGCTTCACTCCTTCTACAGGAACTCGAGGTAAATGTTAAATAGATAAATAAATTAATAAATTAATTAATTAATAAATTAATAAATTAATAAATAAATAAATAAATAAAATAAAATGAATAAATATGTATTTACTTAAAATGTAAAAGTGTAATGAAAATACATCTTTTGTTTTGCTAAGTACAGTAGTAACAGAGATGAACAATACAGTTATGCCAGAAAACTTTTTATAATGTTCTTCTTTTGGAGGAAAATATGATGATGATTATTTTAATAACCTTAAATAATCATTGACAGCACCTGGAGGACTGACACTGCGAGACATGTCTTACATGGCTGAGGAGATAGCTGCAACAGGTACATCAGTCATCATCATGTTCTCATTGTCAGCATCATTATCCATTTATAGTCATCATATCATCATTTTATCACAATCATCATCATCATCATTACCATCACCACTACTGCAACCACCACCATACTACCAGCATTGTCATGATTTAAATCAGGGTTTTTTTAAAGCACTTTTTGGGGGGTGGGGAAATTATAATAGACTGAGGTATTCTGTACTATTATAAGCAATACTGGTATTGCTAAACATTCATTCATCCATTATACGTTTTACACACTATTGTCATGATTGCATAATTGTTCAACTTTATTGGAATGGATCATATGCATACTAGATTGGGAGGGTCATGGCTAGAGCAAATCTTCGAATATGGGCAAAAACAATAGAGACTTTCACTGTGTATTTCCATCTTTCTATGCACTATATTAGTTATAATCCATGTAATAATATGTGGCTGTTTGGTAGTGATGCTAGTATGAATAAGCAATGTTATTCAGATTCAGATATCATTTAATTCTGGCAAGAAACAGCCTGTCCTTCTACATAAATAACATGCCGCAAGTGATAGGCCTTAGGGCAAAGTGTAACATGGCTCAAGTTATAGGCTTGAGGGTGAAGTGTGACATGCCTCAAGTAATAGGCCTGAGAGAGAAGTGTAACATGCCTCAAATGATAGGCTTGAGAGCAAAGTGTAACATAGCTCAAGTGATAGGCTTGAGGGTGAAGTGTAACACAGCTCAAATGATAGGTTTGAGGGCGAAGTTTAATATGGCTCAAGTGATAGGCTTGAGGGTGAAGTGTAACACAGCTCAAGTGATAGGCTTGAG
>JAECMU010054062.1:4497-16111 GCA_016106625.1 Dracogyra subfuscus | reverse complement strand
TATATATATATCATCAATATCATATATTAAGGTGTATACTACCATATATAGTTTATTATCAATGTGTTTGGGTGTCATCAATATATATATATTATTTTTTTATGAGTACGTGTATTCTGGGACAAGTGAATTAAAAAACAATTTATCATTTCAAACGGGATAACTTTTATCTACAGTTCTGCTTGAAGATGGGGTTGTACCACATTTACATATACATGTAATTATATGCACATTCATAATCTCTGACCATCTATTTAATGTGTCTGTTACTCGAGTATTCGATGGGGCAACAGTGTTGTCCGAGGACTAATTCCATTTGGTACTCATTTGAAATTTTTAATCAGATCTCAGATATAGATTCATCAAAACATATACTGGAAACATCAATCAGGTTATAAGCTGATTCAGCTTCTATTTAAAATGATAATCAGATATGAATTGTGTGGCATTCTTCATTAAACGGGCATATTTTTGGGTTGTGGATTGTAGCCTAGTTTGTGTGTGTCCGCGCGTGTGTGTGTATGTGTGTGTGTGTAGGGGGCTTGGGTTTTTTGTTTTGTTGGTGTTGTCGTTTTGTTGGTCTATGGGGGTGGAGTTGTTGTTCTTGGTTTTGTTGGTTTGAGGGTTCTTTTGTTGTTTTTTGTTTTTGTTTTTTGTTTTTGTTGTTATTGTTGTTTTGTCTTTTAATTAAAGACATTCATTGACAGATGTTTACTACCATCCAAAACTACATTATTCAATATGTATTTGAATGAATATTTGTACATTTTACTAGTTTAGTGTCTGATCTTAGCATTTCAAGGTTATTACTGTTGTTCGTTACCTAATAGTAATTTGAACCTGATGGTAAGATAAAACAATCTTCGGAACAGACATTAATTTTGAAGACTCTTTTAATACAACACCAATTCCGTTTTTAACAAAATCAATCATACACATTGCATTTATCGAGACTGTCTGTCCAGGTCAGAGGTGATTGGTGGTTAGTCGGTCTGAAGTCGGTGTAGTGATCTTACTGAGACCTAATTCACTAACTTTCGTAACTTTGCGATCTCGCAGTGCATTGCTAAAAGACTTGCAAAGAGGATGTTTTGTTGTCTAACAAAGCCTAAAAGAACTTTATAAATTAGGCTCTCGAACGTTAAAGTCAGCTCACTCTGGTCGAATACTGAAAAGTGAATTCATCGCCTACCGCCTTAAAATCGACGACGACAGCAATAGTACCGACGACAGTCTTTCCTTTAATAGTAAAGTCTTTTATATTCAGTTTTTCAATTGTGGAGATCGATCCTACAATCCACTGAACAAAATTTAACTTCTTTACACTGTTTTTATTTAAATCTTTAATTTTTATATTGATGTTGATCATCACTTTTTTTGTTTGCATTACCATAGTGTGACACCCAATAGCCGATACATTTTTCGTGCTGGGGTGTCGTTAAACATCCATTCATTCATTCATTCATTCATAAAAGTATGTTTGTTTTATTTGCAAGTTTATGACTAACCTTATTTTATGTCTAATTTTTTCAGACCCTTCCATTGTCATGTCCACATTTTCACCCGGTACATATTAGTGCTGCTTGACGACCAAAAAAAAAAAATGTCAGTGGAGGAGATAGATCGTAATCCTATCGAGTTCCCTGACAACCAATCTACAGCCGACACCAGTGTAAATAATTTATCATCTCAGCTAGGGAATTCGGATGGGGATAACGGCAATATGATTTCAAACAATGAACACGAATCACTAGAGAAAACGACAGTGGAAACTGAATTAACTGTTGCACAAAATGTACAGGATGTGCACGATCCAGTTGCAATTAATCAAGCTAGTGCTGATAATGAAAAAAATGGAAATATAAATATTAAAACAGAAGCAGACGGCAGATCAAGTGCAGCATTTGTTAAACAGTCGGATCAGGAAACGTATGAAGATGAATCACAAGTTAAAAACGAATTTCTATCAATGTCAATAGAAAACCAGAGTTCTCATCCAACGAACAGCGACAATTCCATTCCGGAAAAATCTAGTTCCGCTGGTGAAAACAGTAAACAAGAATTCCAGAACCAAAATATAAACCAAGCAGTAAATGACAATTCAAGTACTGCATCACTGAAACAATCTGCTTTAGATAAGAATGAGATTGACTTTGTGAGTCAAAAGGACAATGCAACATCGTCTACAGAAGAACAGAGTTCCTACCCCAACGATCTTGACAAGTCCATCAGTGATCAACAACCAATTGTTGTTGGTGGGAATCCCCACGATCATGACAATATCACAACTGATCAACCAAGTGTTAGTGAGAAAATAAGTAAAGAAGAATCGGTGAAAGAAAGAGACAATAGTTTAAATAATGTTTCATTTAAACAATCAGATTTAGACCAGACCGATGCTGAATTTCACCATGAGAAAGGCCGAGAATCAGTAAATACAGAAGAACAGACTTCCTATCCTATAAAAAGCGACTATACCACCAGTGATCAAGCTAGTGCTGCTAAGGAAAGAACTATGCAAGATGTGAGTAACGAAAATGAGAACGAAAATATAAAAGCAGCAACAAACGATCGTATCGAATCACCTAAACAGTCAGATTCGGACAAAAACGAGGATTTTGGTGTAAAAGATAAACCTGACATTTATGTGGAAACCGGCTCTCCGTGTGCTTCAGATATGGAAAATAGCGAGAGTAAACAAGCTGGTGTGGTATTAAACACAGAGACTATGCCAAGTAAAGAACCTGGTTCTGTTCTAAATGCAGAGCTAGAGTCGAAAACAGGTCACGGTAAAATTCAAGATACAGAGACAACTGAACAAATACTCCCGCCAATCGAGATTCCCAATAATACTGCTGATCAAAGGTTAGAAAATCCCGAAGATCAGAAAGAAGATTCATCCAAACGAGATACAAACACAGGAGTCGATAATAAAGAGCAAACTCTTACAAAAACAACTACCAGGTCAAGTAAAGCGGTTATTCAAGGAAGGGCGGTTACAAAGATAAAATCTGAGAAAGAAAGAAAAAGCAGCACGGGTCGGGATTTGACATCTAAGAATACAGGACGAAAAATTTCAACGCCAAGAATTTCGACCAGCAAAAAGGATGAGTCCAAAGTTTCTACTTCTAAAGATAACAAAAAGTATCCTCTTACAAGAAAACTTGGCGTTGACCATTCCCGAGAAAGAATTAACCAAACGACATCCGTCAAAGATACAAATTTACACAAATCTTCAGTTAGCGACAAATCGTCTACTGTGAACAATCAAGGATCAGAAATCTCCAAGGATGGACAAACTAGTGATAAAGATTCTGAAAAGAAACAAGAAGACTCCAAACCTGACCAAATTAGTGACAACATTGATGCTGAAAAGAAACAACAATTTCTTAAAGGTCAAAAGAACTCTGATGCTGAAAAATCGTCATCAACCAAGGTACATGATGCGACAGAAAATGAAAATGTAAAATCAAACAGCACCTGTACAATTATTAATGAAAAAGAACAAAGTAAAAAGTCTCAAAAGGTGAACTGGAATGAAAATTTGAAGGGTCTTATGAAACCACTACCTAACGGTAATATAAGTTCTAAACAAAATAAACAAGAAGACTTAAAAACTGAATCAGTATCTGAAAATGAACGCAATCTGACTAACAATGTGCAAACGGGTAAATCTGTTCCAGTAATCGAGGAAGGCGCAGAAACTACGAATGAAAAGGAAAAAGAAAAGTTTAACCCAAGATCTCTTTTGGCCAGGGCGGTATTGAAAAAGGGTGGAACGGATAAATCAGGGTCAGGTTTTGTAGCCATGAATGGACCGACTAAAACCCAGAGTAAGGCTTCCTTGGCTGTACGTAGTGTCTCCACAGTGGAAGACAAAGACGACAAACTGTCGGTGGAATCACGTCGAGACTCTACAATGCTTTCTCTCGATTCGGCATCTCGCAAGTCGGTAGACTTCCGAAACACATCCACCGCCCACCATATTCCTGAAGAGAAACCCCGCTCTATCCTTAACGCTAACAATGATTCGTGGATCCGCTCAGCAATCCCTTACCAACCACTAAGCCTATCAATTGTGTGTCTACTTCTGAATATTTTTCTGCCCGGAACAGGTAAGTCTTCTGGTTTTAATTTTAATGCAATTTTAGCAATACATTGGGAATGATGCATTTTCTTGAAGCTCCAACTGATGTCAAAATTCAACCAAATCATGTTATATTAGCCTGTTTAATATTATTTAACATTAATGTAGCACACACGATCACTGCACAGCAATTATGTATACATGTATGTTAGTGTTCCGTATCAAGTTCTAGAAACGGTGGCTGGGTTGGCAACAGAGTACTGGCTCCATGTCGGCTAAGTTAACGGCCTGATAAAAAATGGAAACATGTAACGCACTGCTCTCTCTCTCTCTCTCTCTCTCTCTCTCTCTCTCTCTCTCTCTCTCTCTCTCTCTCTCTCTCTCTCCTTTGCTGGACAGATAACCCTAAAATGTACAATTGAGGTGTGTGCTCAGGACATCGTTATTGAACCTTAATTATATATCAAAATGAATGAATTTTAGTCCATTTCTCTTAGAATATTATTATTTGTATGTATATTCATTGACATCAATACTGATGGTCATCGTTTTCATTGCAGGAACTGTACTAAGTGGGTTTTCCATCCTGTGTTGTGGGAAAACGCGTGTGAATAGCAAGGACGACCACGTGACTGTAACGGTTTGTGTGAACATATGTGTGGGTGTGGCCCAACTTTTCACAATTACCTTCTGTCTTGTTGGTTGGTTCTGGAGCATCGCATGGGGAATCAAAATGGTCATCTTGTCAGGTTAGGCTACAGTGTGTTTTTACATAATAATACAGTGACACACGTGCTAAGCAATCGTCTTCAAAATACATACATACATACACAGTGGTGCCCAGAGAGGAACACACATACACAGGAACACACACACTAACACACGCACAAACAGACACACACGCATATAAACACACACACACACACATACACACAAACACATCAACACACACCACATACACGCACACTAACATACATACACACATACACACATTAACACACACCACACACGCACGATAACACACACACACGCACACTAATACACACACACACTAATTTAAAGTCTGACTGCAATGTTTCATTTCTACAATATTTCAACTTCTTGTTTTCACAGACTGTATGTTCAGATTTAATTTTTCTGGGAATATAACTGGCCTGTCTGGGTGGACACACAGCGGGTTACAGTGGTTAGTGTTTATTGAAAGAGAAGTCTTACACCACCATGGTATTCATAACTGTCAGATACACCACCATGGTATTCATAACTGTCAGATACACCACCATGGTATTCATAACTGTCAGATACACCACCATGGTATTCATAACTGTCAGACTGGTTTTCTCTCTTCTAACATTTTATCGACGCTGGTGACGTAACCTATTACATGGAGTTGGTTTTGTTGACACGTATGAGGTTAGACATTTGGTATGGAAGTCGAAAATGTACTGGCCTCGGTGGTGTCGTCATTAAGTCATCGAACATACGGCTGGTAGGTACTGGGTTCGCAGCCCGGTACCGGTCCCACCTAGAGCAAGTTTTAACGACTCAGTTATTAGGTGCAAGACCACTACACCCTCTTCTCTCCGGACAGATAGCTCAATATTTTAAGAAAACGAAAATGTCTGGTATGGTGTCTTAAAATTATATCAGGTGATAAGCGCGCACACTTATACCCATATTTGAATTTCAAAAGTGACGGTTTTTTTTGTTTGTTTTTTTTTCTTTATTTTTTAAGGACCCAGACCCTAGTTTTATCCCGGGGAAATGAACACTACGTTTAGTTAAGTTACAAACCTTAACACATTTTGATAACATTACAAGAGAGTGAAACAAAAGTCTGTCTCCATAATTGTTACTTCTCAGAGGTACGTGCTTTTATAAAGAAAAATATTTTAAATGTATTTTGTGGTATTAGAAACACCAGTATGACCAGAAATAGATAAGCTAAACAATAAAATATAAGTTAAGTTTGATTTCAGTGATCATAAACGGCTCTAATAGTGAAAAATATGACATAGTGTTTAAAAACTAGGGTATGTCCCTTTAAATCGCCCGATACTAAAAATGTATATGGACACGGTACTGTTGAAAGCACACACCGTATCGTTCGTAAACAATTTAATGTCATTAACAGGAAAATCATTATTCTGCGTCGCCAAAGTAATGAGACGTAACTTGAATTAAAAATACATCACACAATAAATAATAAAAAAAAAATCTCAGAGATGCTAGATATGTTTGTTGACACTGCGAGAGGGAGATTAGAAAATATCGACTGGTGCCATAAAGATTAGATTCGACGTATTCGTGTTTCTGTGAGACTTCGCGGCACAATGGGAGCGGGAGGGGAGGGCGGAAGAAAGCCACTTATAGAAATAATGATTATTGATTCTCCATTTGTAGCTTTGTGAACAGGTAAACAATTCGGTTTCACTTGGCAACCAGAATAGCGTGATGTCTTGTGGATCACTTCATGAATCGGCGATCATTATGCTTTAAACAAACAAAAAAGAGAAGGAAAGTCGTGTTTAGTGCTACGAATTCTGCCTACTAAGAGAAGAAAAGTCAATTCAGACATTAAGCGACCATTTCGTTATAAACAAAAACAGAGGGGAAATTGTGCGTCCTGTTTAGCTGTGATGACATGCTCAGATTAGCAGTTCGTTGGTTTCATAATATTTACCCGTTTCCAAGTACGAACTTTAAAATGTGTGTTGCGAAATACTGGATGAATTTGTGGATGACTATGCGCTCAAAAATAATTCAGAGACAGAGTCAAGCAACGAACAAGGTGTTTTTTTAAAGAAATAAAAGCCATACATGTGCTAAAGTTTTGCTAAAGGACTTAGAACCTTAATGATTAGGCCTAATAACCACGTGGTTATCCAATATAAATGGGCATGATAAAAGGAACGCTAACCCTTGATACAAGACGAGTAGGGACATATACTAGTCACAACAAGTTAAGGGTCAGTATCAAATTTTACCTTAGCCTACTTTTAAGCAAGTTAATGGCCAGTATCAAATTTTACCTTTCTTTTAAAAACAAATTAAAACAAAACATTAGGCCGGCGATAGGTCACGAAAAGTAGGTTACATAGTTGAATAAAGCATTTCAGATTGCATGTACACGAGCCTGTTATTCATGGCTTGTTTTGTTGCCGGTAGAAAGCGTATGGCAAATGTATTTGTAAAAATCCTAGATTGTTATACTTTTTAGCCGTTCCATCTTTAAAGCTGCATTGTCTGGTTTCAATCGTATACAGTCAAGTTCTAAGTTCAAATACAAGCATAAATGCACTTTTAATTCACTTGCGAGTTGTCGTCATTAACGCATATCGTCAAATACTTATTAGCCAGTTAGAACAATGCTCGCCATTTTGTAATACCGTACGGATTCTAGCAGTCACTTCCTAGTAGCCAATTACGCTAGCACCCAACTTCAGCAGACACGTATGGCGACGTTCTAAACCCCGGCCTTTTATAATGTGTTGTGGTGTAGTTTATATGAAACTAGTTGGACATCCTATATTACCGTAGTACAGAAGAATACTTCAGACATTATAAAAGTGCTTAATAAAATGGTTCAGTTGTATTTATACGGATATTAGTAACAATAAAATAAGACTGTGAAAATTAGTCTTGGTAGTTAATTTGTTTTTGTGTTGTTTTTATATAAAGATACTCTTTAAAACTCTAAAATTATTATGAGGTAGTGAATAATAAAAATTAGCATAACAGGGTGTTTAAAAGTGTGAAATTCTGGTAGAAGTCGAAAGGCGTACGAGTCCGATGTTTTGAACGTCGACATTAGTGTCTGTTGAAATAGGTTCCTATCGTAATTGTCTGCTAGGAATTGACTGCTCAGTTTTTGTAATTTAACAATAGCCGAACCGTACTATTTTTGGCCCAGTGGGCGCCCGCCAAAAGTGTCCTACTTTCAAAATTCTGGGTTTATTTTTATCTTGGAAAAAACATTGTAGTGAAACCAATTCAGACTGCGGCGTCTTATATGCACCTAACGTAATGGGATTTTCTGTTCTATATGCTTAAATAATGTTCTAAAAATATTCCATGGAATGCCGCTTTAATTAACTGCAAGAACGTTTACCACTGGCAAAAAGAATGGGCTACCGCTCAGACGCATTGTTCACGTGGCCTTTAACATGTAAATCTATAAAGTTACCTCTTGCTGCTTGGGGTACGCTGGATCACTATACAATCTAAAACATCCAGGTTACACGCGAGATATGAATGAACGAAACTACGTTTTTAAAAACGCATTTACTATAGACAAAAACAAAAAGTCGATTATTTGGTAAAAATATAATAGGGACAAGGGAAAAAAATGGTTTATTTAACGACGCACTCAGCACATTTTATGGCCTCGGACATTTGGTTAAGGACCACAAAAATATTGAGGAAGAAAACCCGCTGTCGCCACTACATGGGCTACTCTTTTCGATTATCAGCAAGGGATCTTTTATATGTACCACCCCATAGACAGGATAGCATATGAAACGGCTTTTGATGTACCAGTAATAGTTGTTGTGGGTTTTTTTTGTTGTGTTTTGTTTAACGACGCACTCAACACATTTTAACTACGGTTATATCGGCGTCGGACATATGGTTATGTCGAGAAAAAACCCAGTGGTTAGCTGACGGGGATCGATCCTAGACCGACCGCGCATCAGGCGGGCACTGTACCACTGGGCTATGCTGGCCGCTACCAGTAATAGGGACAAAAACATGCCAACACGAGGGAATATCCATGTCAAAACTCCATAAACGGATGTGGCCAAGTAGAACTGGAACTTTGCACAATACAAATTTTGTTTATAATAGTCAAAACAGCCTGTTCTACTTCTACTTTTTATGTTACACTATTTTGGTAATATTTGTTGTGCTGTCGTTAAATTAGAAATTTATATTGTAAGATTATATTTTATGTTTATGTTTTGTTTACAGTTGAATATCGACGTGAAGTGAAAGCTAAAAGAGAAATGGAGCTACAGGCTATGGCTCTAAGTGCTTTTGGATCTCCGACGCGAGTCCGCAATCTGTTCAACACATCGGCTTGATGACGAACTTTCTCACACAACCTTTGAGGAGAACACTGTGATTTCTACCTTCAGTACTTCAGTTGATTTTAGGGCTAAGATCGCTTCTTGGAACGGAGCCCTGGTCTGAGGTTATAGGTGTATGATTAGTATCAGTCGATGGAACACCGATACACGCTTCACTATATATAATTGTATTCATATATAGCGTAGCGCGTGCATCGGTGTTCCGTTGACTGGTATTAATCATATACCTGTAACCTCAGAGCTAGGCATCATTTTACGAAGCGATCTTAGCTTTAAGATTGCCTTAAGTGTGTATCTACCTTATGCACTAAAGGTGATCTTAGCGCTAAGATCGCTTAGTAAAACGGGGCCCAGGACCTGAACGCCCATGATTTGTGCTATCACGTAGTGACTGATTTATTCACATCCGATTGGCTGTATCGGAGTGACGACTTGGGACGCCAAAGCCGCATTAACCAATGAAATAATTTTCACTCTAATAATAAAACCATCTTCTCTGTGGCGTATGTCAACTGTGCGAGTGCACCATAAATACAGATACTTTATTAAAGTATTTTTTTACATTAGAGAGGCCTACTTTTTGGAACCGCTGTGTAAGATAAACTGTATCCAACGGCCACTCGTGTGGTACTGCCTATAAACAAATAATTATAGAACGATTTCATACACGTACTATTTTAATTGTAATTACAAGTCACTTTGACAAAACTCGAACTGCATGTGGCTGATACGAGTTGAGCACTAGTACTGAGATATTACACTGCAGAAGGAAATGTTTTATTTAATGACGCACTCAACAGATTTTATTTACGGTTATATGGCGTCAGACATATGGTTAAAGACAATACAGATATAAAGAGAGAATACCCGCTGTGGCCACTTCATGGGTTACTCTTTTCGATTAGCAGCAATGGATCTTTTATATGCACCATCCCACAGACAGGATAGTACATATCACAGTCTTTGTTACACCAGTTGTGGAGCACTGGCTGGAACAAGAACTAGCCCAATTGGGGATACAGAAAGGTATCGATATTAAACCGACCGCACATTAAGCGAGCACTTTAACACTGTGCTAGGTTCAGCCCCCCTGCAGTAGGATAGATAGGCCTACCCACATAGTTTGAGTTCATTGCCTCTGAGTGACGGAATTACATGCACTTTCATCTAGTTTGGACTTGAAAGTAAATACAATTCTGGACTTTCTTTAAGTTTCTGTACATTCTGTTAAATATTAAAGTTTGTTAAACAAATGTTATCTTTTTGTAATGTGTATACTTTGAGAGCTAGAACATACCATTGCCTTTGATATACCAGTCGTGGTGCACTGGCTGGAACAAGAAATAGCCCAATGGGCCCACCGACCGGGATTGATACCACACCAAGACCTTTTTAATTGTACAATTAAATATATATAGTGAAACCTTTCAAAACAGGACACTCTGTAAACAAGAATTCCCGTAACATACAACATTTTTCAGTTCTTTTTTAAAAATAACAACTTAACCTCTTAACAAGATACATCTTAAAACCGGACATTTTACTTGGTTCCTAGGTTGTCCAGTTGGGAGAGGTTTCACTGTAGATTACAATAATAAAATGTTAATAACCACAACCAACCGAGACCCACTCTCTTCAATAAAATAATCATAAACCCATCTCTTCAAAAATAGTAATCAATGTGCTATGGCACTGAACCAAATACCAAATAATGGGAGAATACAGCCCATGTAATAAATTGATTTGATCACAATCAAACTTACTGATGCAAAACATTATCTGTGGTAATGGCACTACTTGCATCTTTCAGTAATCAAAACCATTACCCACATCAATAAATTAATGTATCTGCTTCTGCTATCAACAATTTCATATCAGACACTCAAATAAAAACTATCGCCATTTTGCAGTGTAGTTTTATACATCATTTCTAGACACATAAGAGGAAAAGCAGACATGGGCAAAATTAGTTGTAAGTGAAAACCTGCATTTGCATCCAGGATCAAGCTGAGTAAAAAGTATTTTGTTGATTTCAATACACAAGACCAAAATGCTCAAATAAGATGCAGTTTACATTTTGTAGATGATATTTTTTCTCAAAAATTAAAAGAAATTAAAATTTAAAGAAAAAAACCCAATGTTTTGTCAGAAATGACAGTGTTGTAAAAGGACAAATTGCCTTTAACGTTCTATTTCAAATCGGAGCGGGTTTTTTTTTTTTATAAATGTTTTATCATTAGTAGGTTGGAGTGTGATTTACATACAAGTTCTAAACTTAATCTACTATGTTAAGTATATTTTTTATATAATTTCCTGACAGAATAGTGCATACCATAGCCTTTGTTACATCAGTTGTGTATAATTTGCTGTTAGGATAAAGTTTAATGGGATCAAACCCAGTGGCGTAACTATGGGAAGAGCCTTGGGGGGGGGGGGGGGG
>JAECMU010054054.1:0-16620 GCA_016106625.1 Dracogyra subfuscus | reverse complement strand
CTGATAATACAGCATGTGGGGTTTTCTGAAATATCTGGTATATTTTCATCTCTGTACTGTTTTGAGTTGTGTTAAAATCTGGAAAAATCCAAACAAAAATCTGGCATATTTTAATTTTATCTGTGTTCTATGTTTTGAGTGGTGCTAAAGTCGAGAAATTTGCCCACAGTCTGGCATATTTTAATTTTATCTGTGTTCTATGTTTTGAGTGGTGCTAAAGTCGAGAATTTTGCCCACAGTCTGGCATATTTTAATTTTATCTGTGTTCTATGTTTTGAGTGGTGCTAAAGTCAAGAATTGTTCCCTGGCATATTTTCATCTCTGTACCGTGACGAACTCACCTGACACACAGATCACACATGATGACGATGACGTTGTTTCGGATAACGGAGTCGGTACAAATCTCAAGTTCACGAGCCAGAGCGGCAATACACTTCTTTGCCAAGTTCTCGTTCTGGAGACATAGCTTACCTGTCAGGTGCATAAAGAAAAGGAATTACATACCCATATACCATCCCATTCTTCTAAAAAAAAAAAATTGTAAATAATTTCAGTTTTGTTTGACGTAAGAAAAAAAGTAAGTGTTTTGGAAGTAACAGAAAAAAAACTTTTTCCAATATAGAAAACAATAACTTGTAGTAAATTCCATAGTATGAAAATAGGCATTCCCTGTGGGACGGACTATACTACAGTAAATCAGTTACTGTGAGGTGTATGTTTTTTTTATCATGAATACACACATTAACGCATATTCACAATTTATAAATTTCATGAACAACCATTAGCATCTGCAATGGGTATCCATAATAAACATAATGCATGTGTAGAACGTTCAAAGAATGCGGATGGGTGCAAATAATTAAAAAATGTATATGGACATAATTTCTCCCCAGTATATTTGTCATCATCACAGAAGGAAATTATTACCAAGAAATAGGACACTCTTTTTGATTTTAAACAACAAATTTGTTTGTTATTCACTTTCTCACATATTCATAAAAAATTTTTAATCTAATTCAAAATCTGGCAGAAATATCATAATAAAAATTTAACTAATTAAAATGAATAAATAAATACATATTTAACAACACTCCAGCCCGAATTAACACTTAAACTGATTATTAAATTATTGTATTGAATGTTCATATTTGATTAGACACATACAAGTAAAAGAACAAAGTTTACCAACTGCTGTCAATCACTAACAGAAGACTGCTCAGGGAATATTTTGTTCACTATCATTTTGCAAATATCAGAGACTATGTTTGGGGTTGCACTAATTAAAACACTTGATGAAAATCTAGCATATTGTCATCTTTATATCATTAAAAACTGTTAAATAATTACTAAATAATTACTGATCAGTTTTCAAACTGATTAACATCTGTCGTTATTGAAAAGTTTGAAAATCTGGCATATTGTCATCTCTATATCATTGACAACTGTTAAATAATTACTAAATAGTCAATGAAAAGTATGAAAACTAATTATATATCGCCTGCTGTGATTAATCTCTCACCCAGTGTAATAAAGGCGTACGCTCTGATGCGATTGGACATCTTGGAACCTCTGAACTGAGACAGCGGCTGAGACTGCTGCGACGACATCTGTGTGGCCTGACTACCACTGCTTCCGCTGCTCTGTGATGACATGGCGCTGGTGCGGCCATCATCACTCGACTTGTTGTGGTCACCTGACTTGTCCTCGCTCGACTTGTTTTGGCCACCTTCGGGCTGCGAGCAGGTCTCAGTGCTCGAGCTGTCAGTCATACTTTCTCCTGTAAACACAAATAAATGAGTATGAATATTTAATGAATGTAGCACAAACCAAAAACATTGAGCCGAATTTACAAAGACTTTTTTTTGTTTTAAATGCAGGTGTATAAGCACTGTATTTGTAAATGTATGTAGTTACACGCATGTAAGATATAAGGAAGGAAATGTATTATTTAACAACAGGGTTCGAACTTAATGGTCGCCCGATCGCCCCTGGCGACTGAAAACGACGACGGGCGACTGAAAACCCACAGTAAGGTTGCCCGCCTGGCGACAGATTTTAAAAGCACAATTTAAATCAATAATTAATACAAAAATAAAAGTATTATTTGGGGCAAGTGAAACTAGAACCGGGCAAGTGAAAGTGCTGTCACCACTTGCCTGGATGCCAACTCAATAAAAACGTTAAGTGCAGACACTGTAATAACACACTCAACATGTTTTATTTACGGTTATATAGTGTCAGATATATGGTTACGGACCACAAAGATACAAAGAGAGGACATCCCGCTGTTGCCACTTCATGGGCTAAGCTTTTCAATAAGCAGTAAGATATCTTTTATATGCACCATCCCAGACAGAGTAGCACATACCACGGCCTTTGATATACCATTCGTGGAGCACTAAATGGAATGAGAAATAGCCCAGTGGGCCTACCGATGGGGATCGATCCCACACTGACCGAGCATCGAGTGAGCGTTCTACCACTGAGCTATGTCCCTCCTCCTGTAAGATATAAATAGGCTTTGTAAATTCAGCCTATTATCAACCACTGGGTGTTATTCAAAAGATTTTAAAACGAAGGGGCCGGAGATAGTTTTTTTTTTTTTAATAATAATAATAAATAGATGCATACATGTAAAAATCAATGAGTAAAGTTGATCAAGCTATTGTTATATACTTTAAGTTTGTTTTGTTTAACACCACCACACACATTTTAAATGTAATTCTAGGTATTATCTGTTATTTCTTTTAGGTTAATCTGGGTACGATAAAATAAATCATCTGCAAATTTGTGTCGACTGCTTGCTGATTCAGACAGTTTGCAGATGATCATTTTTTAATATACCCTGATGAATGTAACAGAAATAACAGACAATTGTTAATACACGCCGCATTACCTGTAATACAAGGGGCAGCGATCAGGCTCTGTACCAACATGTAGACATGCTTGGGTGTCTTAGCAGGACACAGCTGAGCGATTTCACCCAGTGTAAACAAATGACGCACGATCTCATCCTCATCCGTGGAACAAACTGGAAAATATTGAGATTTATAACAACATTATCAGTCATTATGGTCAGACAACAAATGCTCATGTTTGCACTGGCTCAGGCAAAGCAATTTTCAATCAGGTGAAAAACTGCTTTGATCAGTACAAGCTAATACTGCTGATTTATTTTTACTCAAAATTACTGTGAATTTGACACAGACAGCAATTGTTCTCCTATATAATTTTAGGAGAGCAGTTTATAACATATCGATATTCAAGCCATAAACAGTGGTTTAGTATATACATGTCTGGAGTATCATTTGCAGTTTGGATATCTATTGAAGTGATTGCCTGTTAAATAATAGCTTAGAAAGAACTCTTGGTTATAAGCACGAAATAAGTTGAAATGAAATTAATCAAACATGCTGCACAGATTTGCACGACAGTTAATAGTCTGAAGTTACTATCTCTTGGTCACCAGGACTAGCCATGATTAAAATCCATGAACCATATTTGTGGCTATATATTCATTAACAATCATGTATTGTAAAATGTTCTTCTGTTCCACCCGATAGCATTATAATACATTTTCCTCTGGTGTTTGATATGTGAAACTAAGTTATGTAACTGACTATATTAAAATCTCAGACTATTAGTAAGTTAAAATTATGTAACACATGAGTGGAGTGAGGTGGTGCCCCATCCAGTATAAAAAGTTATACCCCCTTTTCCCTTGTCTGACTTATTTTTAGATTTGGGTTTTCCCCAAAGGCTTAACAAAGGCTAGGGGGAAGGTGTTCTTGAACTGATGCTTTTGTATTACTTTTATTTTCACATCAAAATAATTTCAACTTTTGAATCTTAAATTCTACAGCAGCACTCACTTATGCTTTCTTCATCTAGTATTATCCGTGATAAATATTCATCACATTTCTTCAGCAGATCGACACACCAAGATTCCTTCTCTCTCCGACTGTCCTGCCCATCTTTCTCTGCCTCACACAGCTAAATACAAGACAGAGATCTCAATGTACAGATATGGCATTATTTTAAATGAGGCAACTCATGGAATAATAACATTTATCCCATAACTTACTCATGATATCCACGTGATAAACCCATTGGATATATACCATTATTAATTCAGTTAATAATGTTTTGCTGTCAGTGGGTCATTGTTTACAGCCAAAAGACTTGTATACCTGAGCATAACATATTTATGAGATTTAGTTAAAGTGTGTGACATCAAATTACTGGTGAGGCAACTTCAGGACTTAAGATTCACTATATATTGAATTAAAATGTTGTTTTACTAGTCTTATAGGGTAAATGTAATTCACATATATAAAATATAATATATAAAACATCAATCTCGTCAAGTTAATCAGTATTTGTTTTGGCAGAGCCTTGACAAATACTGATTAACATAGACTTAGTTGATATTTTTCATATTAAAAAACACCTGTAAATGAGCCTCTGTTTATTACACACCTATTCAATCCTAGTATAGTGATAAAGACATTTTCAAACCATGTGATAAATGTATTTTGTATTACACATACATGCAATGTGGCCCGGAACTTATAAAATGGGGAATTCCTTTTTTATTTTTACTGGAGTTAGTGTTTTTTGTTTCTTACATCATATATGATTTACAAATTATGATGCATTGTATATGGTTCATACAGAAATTTCCTGATCTCATTCAAGGACTTTTCAAGGGTTTTTAAAGGCTTTTTCTTATGAAATTCAAGGACATTTTACCTCTCAAATATTCATTAAAAAATATTTTGTATGTGAGAAAATACACTTTTAATGGGAAGTTCACTAAGAATACTGCAAAACAATTACAATACAACTAAACAAAGCAAGCATTAGTTGCACACAAAAAAATCTCAGTGAGGATAACCAATGTCATGGTAATAGGCAAACAGGCAAATTGTTCAATCCTTCAGAGCAGAAAGTGTATCATTCAGTTTTTCCTCAACTGCTATGAGATCGTTCTTTTTGTCCACAACAGTGCGCCTGAATGCATTTGACTTAGTCAGCCAGTTTTCTCTGCTTTTTCACAAAATTCATCGGCTGACTTTGTCAATGAAGCAATGTCAACACTTAATCGTGCCTTTTTTGTCCTAATACGAGCAGCCATTTGCAATATAACGAAGCTTGACGAACGATCACGGAAATATACGAACAAACTTGTAGACGCTACCGGAACCGTACAAAAGTTACCAAAGCCACCGAATCAATAGTAAATGATCCGCATTCGTCCAAAAACATGTACGCTCTCACCACTAATATTTTAAATTGTTACTATCTTTATTGAAATAATTATTTTCAAGCACAACATACAGGAATTCAAGGACTTTTCAATTACTTTTAGGACTTTTCATGACATTCTGCAGTTTTCAAGTACTTTTCAAGGTTAATTTCAAATTTATGGACTTTTCAAGACAGGGCTTGAAATTCCAGTACTTTTCAAGCCTGTGCGAACCCTGATTACACAAGATTGCCAGATTATGATTCTTAATGTTAAATAAAGTATAGTTATGACGTTAAATTAAAAAACGGTTCTATAAAAAATAAAAGGTATGTAATAAATCAAGAACTTCAACGTGGTCTCACAATATATATTCTTGTACAAAATAAACTTGTGTAATAAAGATGAAGTGAAACAATGTATAGGAAGTGCTGTATATTTATTTTAAAAACAAGAATTCTGCTTAATTAAATGTCTTGCCAATCATACATTCAGTGCACTGTGATGAACATCCATAGGTGCACTGGCAATAAAACATAAAAGTTGACACCATCTCTGCTACCATCATGGTAAGACAAAAACAAAAAGGAAGAAAACATCAAATTAGGAAAACTGTTCAACTCTAGGACGTTAAAGCTGCCGTCTCAGGTAAATATTTAGAATAGACCATCAACATTTATTTTCTTTCCATACAGTGCCATTCTTCAATATCATTGGTCAATGCTTACAACCTGCTTCACATGAAGAAAGTATTACAGCCCAGAGGTAAGCTGATGTTTCAATGGTTTGCGTTCAAAGTATTAAGAAAGACGAAGTATGAAGTATGTTGTATGAAAACTGCTGACAGAAAGCATCGATATCAATAACACTAAAAAGAGATGATAAAATTACATTTTTTATTACATATGATGTCATTTCGGGAAGCGATTGTAGAGCTAAGACGGTTACGACATCACTTCAAAATGACTGCATTCATTGTGCACGTGAAATCATTATGACACACGTGTGTCATACTGGATATATTTCCTGGTATATCTTGAACTATGTGGATAATAAATATATATAATCACCTTGGACAGGGTACTGATGACTACTGCAATCAGTTCTGGGGGTGAGTCAAATTTCATCAGTCGCTCTTTGAGTTCAACTAAAATATACAGAAAAGAAAAAAGGCTATCAGGAAAGGCATGTGTTGTCAACAGAAATCACCAACATATAAAGCAGTCAAGATTTATTTGCTCCATGTACAGTCAAACTATCTGTACTTAGCATCTAAAATAACGACCAACCTTCGGAAAATATACTTCAAGGGCCGATCACACTGGTCCGAATGCCATTCCGTTTGTTTTCCGAATAGGAATTTGGGTGTTCAGGGAGCGTACGGATCATATTCGGGAAACATTCGGTGTGTTCTAGGAGCATACTGGCTGTTCAGTTACGTACGGATGCATACAGAACGGCATTCGGTAGCTCCAAAAATTTGTTGTGCATGTTCAAAATAATTTTCATCTACCATCCGAATGTGGCGTCCATGTGTATTCGGGAAGCATTCTAGGAGCATACGTCATGTACGTAAAACGTTCGGGAAGCATGCGTCTAGTTCTTGGTGCATTCAAAATGAAAATTTGGAGATGCTGGGTTCCGTATGCTTTCCGAACACCCCGAATGGACCTAGAACATTTTCAGTATCCATTCTAGGTCGCTTCGCCGTGTTCTGAAAGCATTCTGAAAGCATTCTGAAAGTATTTGGAAAGGAAACCTTTCGAAGTCAACATGCGGGAAGTATTCAGTCTATTCTGAAAGCATTCTGAAACCATACTGAAAACATTCGGGAAAACAAACGGAAAGCATTTGGTGATACATTGGGGAAAACACATTCGGTCAGTTTTTAAAAAATCACACCACTTTCGTATACGGAAAACAAACAGAAGCTCATTCGGGCCAGTGTGATCACCCATCAGATATAACAACCAACCTTCGGAAAATGTACTTCAGATATAACAACCAAACTTCGGAAAATGTACTTTAGACTTAATGACCAACCTTTGGAAAATGCACTTCAGATATAACAACCAAACTTCGAAAAATGTACTTCAGATCAACAACCAACCTTTGGAAAATGCACTTCAGATATAACAACCAACCTCTGAAAAAGGTACTTCAGATATAACAACCAACCTTCAAAACAATGTACTTCAGATATAACGACCAAACTTCAGAAAATGTACTTCAGATATAACGACCAAACTTCGGAATATTTACTTCAGACATAACGACCAACCTTCGGAAAATGCACTTTAGATATCACGACCAACTTTTGGAAAATGTACTTCAGACATAACGACCAACTTTCGGAAAATGTACTTCAGACATAACGACCAACTTTCGGAAAATGTACTTCAGACATAACGACCAACCTTCGGAAAATGTACTTCAGACATAACGACCAACCTTCGGAAAATGTACTTCCTATATGTCCCAACCTTACACAACTACATGTAATTCACCTTTATATAAAGCCACCTGTCTTACAAGTTGCATTTAAAGTTTGGCTTTTCATAACAACACCACTAGAGTTAATCATTATCACTCATCGTCCAATGAATGTCAACCCACTAAATGTTTCCATTAGAAGCAGTGGATCTTTTATACGCACCATCTCACAGACAGGATAGCAAAACGTTGTAAAATGGGTCCTTGGAAAATACTTTCTGCTTCCCTGCTACGGTTCAGCTTTTGTCATTTGAAATGCGATAGTATGTCCGGACCATTTCATAGGACTAGAGGGTAAGTGTTATCGGCTATCAGAAACAAAACATTCTTCCCTAGAGTTCACGACCTGACTAGATGGAAAGTTTGTTTTGTTTAAAGACACCACAAGAGCACATTGATTAATTTGGAGAAAAGATGTGAAAGAAAAAGAAGGAAGTTAGTCACATAACCAGAACAGGAATTTAGGCCATCCCATTGGCTGTTGGGATGTTCAGACCAGACTACTAACCGTAGGGAATATGCACTAGTTATGAGGACAGGTGATGTTGAAAGAAAAATCACTGGCTATTTGGTAATTCTGACTGAGGAAATATGCTAAAAAGAATTATAATGCCGCAAGGGACCTTTTATATGCACTTTCCCACAGACAGAATAGCACATACCACAGCCTTTGTCCAGTTGCAGTGCACTGGTTGGACAAAGAAAAAAAAAATCAAATCAGCTGAATGGATATCCACTGAGGTGGTTCGATCCTGCGATGCAAGCACCTGAAGTGAGCACTCAATCGACTGAGCTAAATTCCCCCTAGGCGGAAGGTGTCATAGGACAAAGGTCAGGTTATGCTTGGAAATATTTGTTTTTGTTCATGACCTATGTGCCATATATTTGTAAATATCAATCAGAAACATGACTGCTATATACTTAATAAGTTATTCAATGTCCAGTATATCAACTGACTTAGATTAGTAAACAATAGATGACAACACCAACCTATGAACTCTGAACGTGTTTCAGCAGTGATGTGTTTTGCAATGCTGCCCATAACGGTCAGAACTCTGTGCCAAGTCACCTGATGAGAACTCTCTAAAAATGAAGATATTAGGACAATTTGAAATTTAGTTTTACATAGTAACATATAACATAATAATGACATGAAATTGAAATTTTAAAAAGCAGTTTTTAATATAATCATACAGTGAAATTCAAATTCTATATTATAAGGTGTAACTAAACTTCTATATTATATAGTCACAAGGTGTAACTTTAGTTCCATATTCTACAGTCACAAAGTGTAATACAATAATTCTGAAATTCACTTTCACATATGACATCTGATTTTAAATTTTTAATGGAAGTATACAAGATAATCACAAGGTGTTATTTGAGCTCTGTATTATACAATCAGGTGTAATTATACATCTAAATTATCGTCAACAAAATGTCATTTTAGTTCTATATTATACAGTAACAAAGTGCAATTTCTATCATTTGGATCATCTATAGGATCAATCACTCTTGGTTAATTTACAGGGCTTTTCCCCAACACTATCAAAGACTTAAGACTAACATATATCCAAGGTTGTGGATTGTGTGGTTCTACCTGCAGGAACACACAAATCAAAAACACTTCCTATTTTGTAAGGGAAACAAAATGTTAAAACAGACTGAGTTGCAACTGTAACATGTTGCACAAATATGCTATTTCTTTCTGACAGACAAAAAACAAAATAAACACCAACCTGACATTTGAGATGAGTGATTCTCCCAGTATGTAATAAGAAACTTATTATCCATCTTGGGAAAAGCTGAAGATATTTCTGCCAAAAGCATCCATGCTGCCTAAAGGAAAAATATTTCATATTAAAATTAATAATAAGTTTTAGAAAATGTTGCTATAATGCAAATAAATGTCAAATTCAAAACTATCATTTAGTACATTCAAACAAAATCATATCCCTACTTGAGTCAGAGTTCATGAGAACTTACAAAATCAATGGAAACATATCCCCCAACTGGCAATATAACAAAACAAGTATAAACATGATACAAATTATCATAATATAATCATCAGAACAAAAGCAAAACAATGATTCTGAAAGTATTAATGCTATAACTTTATATCAAACTTGTTAGCTAAATTCTCAACATATTCATAATGATCCAAATAAATAATTTTCCGAGACAAAGACACATCATAACTTTATCATACCTGTATATTAAAACTTTAACTTAATTTACATGAAACTTTAAAATGCAGTAGTTTCATTGAACGTTTAAGAAAGAAATATGACCTCATTGTTTTCCGTTTCCAGGTGAGTTTGTAAAGAGGAGACAATCCCAGGTTTAAGGCGGCCAGCACGTGACCAGTGCTGACAGGCCTTTTGTAAATACCGTCTGCAAAACGAAACACATTAACGATTTCAATGTATAATATACTATTTTCCACACACATAATTCTCACGTACAACTCACTACATCACAATATGGCTATAAGAGGTTAACATATAAATACAATCCTTCTGAAGCAATCATGCCATTTAATTAATGCTATACGTTAATATGTATCACCTCTTTTGATCATCAAATGATTTCATTCAAAAATCAAATGAAAAATGTTCAAAAACCTTATTTTTTTGTCTTTTGTTTACACAGCTAAAACTTAAATTGCCAAATTGCTAATAATCTTGTATCTCTCTCCCTTTCTTTCTCTCTGTCTGTATCTCTCATTATCTCTGTCTCTGTCTGTATCTTCTCTTTCTCTCTCTCTTGTGTGTGACTGTCCAGTTTAAACTATCCAATCTCTCTCTGTCTGTCTCTGTATGTCAGTCTCTCTGTCTGTCTGTCTCTCTCTGTCTGTCTCTGTTTCTATCTGTGTCTGTCTGTCTGTCTCTGTGTGTGTCTCTCTCTCTGTCTCTGTGTCTTTCTTTCTCTCTCTGTCTCTCTGTCTGTCTCTCTCTCTTTCTCTCCGACTCTCCTGTCCAGTTTAAACTACCCAATATAAACTTGGTATTCAAGTCATCATTACCGTAAGTCTGTACTTTCTGGACTCGTCATAATTCGCAGAAGACTCCACGCCAGTAGGTGGTTCGGTTCTTTTGACCTGTTTAAACAACACGCACAAATATTTTACACTTAAACATTACTCAACTTAAGAATACTAAGTGCATTCATAATTAATATAATGAAAACAACAAAATCAGAATTAAAAATGTACCCCAGGACCACTAATCCCTACGTGCAGGGTTTCTGCCATGAGAATAAAATAGATATGGTGCCATACCCAATTTTATTTGCAGATTTTATTTGCAGATTTTATTTTTTTAAGTTAACCTTTTGAAAAATTTTAATGAATCTGATTTTCTTAATCCTAACCCTAAACCTACCCATTTTCTTTCTGGGGGAGACCCCTCATACCCTCCGCCAACTGTGGTTGCATTCAGCACACACAATGTAAATATTCAATTCCATAGCATCATACACACAAATTTCTTTCTGCAAGAAACTCTGATTTGGGTGGGGTTTTTAAAAAAAATGAATGATTAACTTTATGTTTCCTGCATTAATGGTTAAAGCATGGTTTGACATTCAACAGCTGAAGCTTTGCTTGTATATTTTATATTAATGTTTTCCTGTAGATCTCTTGCCTAAACTGCACACAAAAGTAATAACATGAGAAATGGTGGTATGGTAGTTTAAGATATAAATGTTATTTCATTATGAGCCATACAAACCTGTGATGCGGAACAATATTCTGTATAAATATTTCCTCCAGTGTTTCTAGGCACTTCTCCTGGAGAGTGGATTCACGGTCAATCACAAGGGGAAGAACTCCATTCAACCACGTACTGACAAAATAAAAAAATAAATAAATGTTTACAATTCAAACACATTACCATGAACGTAATTCCATGACATTTTAAAGCCATTTTCCTTTCTATTCCCCTGACACAGATAAACACACACACAAGCACGCATGCACACACACAAGCACGCATGCACACACAATCTAGGGCTAGCTCTAGCACTTGCCAAATTCAGCAATTGCGAATTTAAGAAAACAACTGGCAAACCGAACCAAAATGATAACAGTCACGGCTGTGACATTGAAATGGGAATAGCCCCTCGAAAAATAAATTAGATCTTGTCTGCTCAACTTATTTTTCTCAGAGACACATGCCTTTTTAAGAAATAAAAAACAATGCATTTTGTGGTATTACAAACAAAAGGATTACCAAAAAACACTTCAGGTGAATGGAAATGTATATGCTAAATAATAAACGGTAAGTAAAGTGCAGTTTTCTTTGTGAAGAAATGGGTTTATTAGCCCAAAAAAACAACGGCGTAATGGTTAACAACTAGCCGTTACTAGGGAGTGTCCCTTTAATAAATAATTTGGCGAAATATTCTGCTGACCCATATGTAGTTCTGCAACCACTTTTACATACCAGACTAAACCTACACCTGAAGAGACTGAGCCACACTGGACTTTTACATACCAGACTAAACCTACACCTGAACAGACTGAGCCACACTGGACTTTTACATACCAGAATAAACCTACACCTGAACAGACTGAGCCACACTGGTCTTTTACATACCAGAATAAACCTGAAAAAACCCAACTTACTTTAAAATTCAAAATAGGACTCTAGTTAATCATGATACTGGACATGTTATCTGCTTACAAGAAACACAATCTGACTACAAATGTAAGACAAAAGATTTAAATTTGAAAGTCTAAATCAAATGTACACATAGGTTAGTCCAACTTGGCAATGCCTGGTTAGGGAACATTCCTGATATTATATTAGCTTTATAGAGAACTAGCAGTAGTACGGTGCAGCCAACCTGTGTAGGTGTGTATCAGTGGGCATACTGAACAGGAGGTCGGTCACTGACTGCATGGCCTGTTTACGCACAGACAGCGCTGGATCGGCACACCGCTTCTCCAGCACCTCAACGTCCTGAAATAACAAAACAGTATTAGACATTTCTTATAAAAAATATGATGGATCAGCACTCCGCTTCTTCAGCACCTCAACATCCTGAAATAACAAAACAGTATCAGACGTTTCTACTGAACAGACAATGGATCAGTGCACCACTTGTCTGCTATTTTAATATTCTGAAATAATGAGACACCGCTGTCTAGTATCTCAACATTAAGAAATAATATCAGACCAGGCCCAAATCTAGCCAGCAAAAAAAAAAAATATATATATTTTACTAAATGTCAGCTCCAGTCGCCAAGATATTTGCAGTAATGAGAAGTTGAAGTGGCAATAATATTTTAGATTTAATCCAATTTACAAATGAAAATCACACAAGAAAAAAAAATAAAAATAAAAATAAATAAATAAAATAAAATATCACCTGTTTCCTATAGTTTGGGGCTTCAAAGCGAATGACATTCTCTAGTGCTTGCAAGGCAGCCTTTCTCACTCCAACCTTTTCATCTTGACTTCGCCGTCGTAACATAGACAAAATCCCATCATTATCCAACACATCTGAAATAACAAAGATTCACTTGCATTATAATGATACTTAATAATAATTATGAGTTAATTTTGGAATCATTTATAATCTTTTATTATAAATTCTAGGTTTTGTAGCATCAATCAAAGATAAAGTCTCGAACAGAAACCAATTTTCATCATGTTCCATGTTTATAAAATCTTCTAACAACACCACTAGAGCACACTGATTTATTAATCACCAGCTACTGGATGTCAAACAATTTGGTAATTTTAACAGTCTTAGAAAGGAAACCTGCTAAATGTTTTCATTAGTAGCAAGAGATCTTTTATATGCACCATCCAACAGACAGTATAGCACATATCACAGCCTTTAAAATACCAGTTATGGTGCATTGGTTGGAACGAGAAATAGCCCAATGGGGACTGATCTTAGACCGACCGTGCCATCATGTGAGCTCTTTAATTCCTGGTCTACATCCCTCTCCGTCATTAATATGACAACTACTGCTAACCTGGGTTAAATCCAGGAGTCAGTTCCACAAAGTTGAAGTTAGTATTGTTCATCTCATCATTTCGTTCAACACGAGACGAGTCTTCCAAGCTCTTCCCATCTGAATTAGAGTCTACAAGTATAAATAAAATAAATATGAAATTATTTACACAAAACATAAAAATACTGATCAGTTACATAAAGTAGTACCAAACCAAAAACAGCTTCCAGCTGGGTCAAACTTAGAGGTGCAGTAGCAAATAAATAGACAGTAACTTCCAAGTTACGAGGAATTACGGATTATCTGTCCTAAGTGAAATTAATGTGGTGACTTGAAGACACCCACACTCAGCATACAGGATTTTCCCCAACAGTGATGTGCAGGGCATTTCTTTGATGTGCCTGTTAAGGTCTTCATGGTCTAATATCATATATTAGGTGGTCAGTTAAGTACACGTGTTTCAATGGAATTATTTAAAGGAGTTGAGATACTCTGAATAACCATGTTGTCTCTACATATATAGCTGAGAACACACACACACACTCACTCATATTAGATATAATAAATCTGTAGGCCTATAACTCCTAGTTTCGCACAAAATTTGAGTACTTTGTTTTACAGGTATCCCCTACATGTTTTAAGAACAAGGCTACTTGACACAGTGGTACTAGATGAAATAAAATTGGATACATTTTTTGTCCAAGTGAAACTAATTTCCTTTACAACCAACACTCACATTTGTCACCAATCAGAGGGCTTGTGGTGTTGACTTCTCTATCAAGTTTGTTGCACCTTGAACTTTGACCGAACCGGAAGTTATTAGGTTTAGTACTACCGTTAGCCATATATGTTAGTATTGTTTAGGGCAGCTGGTTTAGGGTTGTAATGAATACACAGTGGTGAATACGATACATATCACAAATATGAGGTGACAAATACGAATATGTATTCACATCCATGAATACAAAAGTGAAAAGGTTTTGCAGAATGGAAGAATTGTATTTTTTCTTCTTTTTTAAAAAGTAAAGATTGATTAAGCACAAGTGAGTGTCTAATGTCTAGTCCAGAATCAGGTTCTCTTTGACATGTCCACACGTTCACAAAAAAGTGCAGCTCTTTGCTTATCCCAGCAGTCCTGAACATGCACACGCTTGGCACACATGGCTGATATGTCGAAAAAACACTGCAAGAGGACCCACTCACCCTCTGTAGCACTACATAATGTTTGGACCTACACCTACCCACCCCCTGTAATGTTACATAACATTTGGATCTACACCCACCCCATAATGTTACATAACATTTGGATCTACACCCACCCCCTTGTAATGTTACATAACATTTGGATCTACACCCACCCTCTGTAATGTTACATAACATTTGGATCTACACCCACCCCGTAATGTTACATAACATGTGGATCTACACCCACCCTCTTGTAATGTTACATAACATTTGGATCTACACCCACCCCCTGTAACACTACATAATGTTTGGATCTACACCCACCCACCCCCTCGAGGGTTAGTTAATGTTTGAATGGTCCCATATGAAAAACGGCTGAAAATATGAATGCATGAATGTACTGTAAGTGGTATACAGTGTGTCAGCTAGTGTCAGAAGGTTCATTAATCCCCAGCTATAGGATATCAAACACTTGATAATTCTGACATGTAGTCTTAGTGGTTCCATGATCTAATCACAATAAGAATGCAATACAGTTTAAAACTAAACATTTCATCATGTTACCTGGACGTGACTCTTTCCTTACTTCCACCCCCGGGGTTGGAACAAGTCGAGGTGGACCATTCCTATGACCTGTTTTAGGGGTGACAATTTCCTTAATGGCTCCAATAATTCCTTCATCTCTTGATGACAGACACTGAGAAAATCCAGTAATGGCTTTTGTACGAACTCTGCAAAAAACAGAATAAATTTAAAACGTGGAAAATTCAGAAACAGGTCTTTAATATACGGAAAATCAGGTTATATTTCTGGTGCAAACTCTGTAAAACACTAAATAAACTTAACTTGTGTGAACTGTACAACAAAACACACAATAAACTTAACGTGTGCAAACTGTACAACAAAACACATAATAAACTTAACTTGTGCAAACTGTACAACAAAACACATAATAAACTTAACTTGTGCGAACTGTACAAAACACTGAATACATTTATAGCTCTTCTGCAAACCACCAAATGAACCTAAAACATGGCACTGCAGTTATAGCTCTTGTGCAAACTGTACAACAAAACATGGAATAAACTTTGTGCAAACTGTACAAAACATGAATATAAACTTAAAACATGAATTTTTTTTTTTATATAGTGTTGTATCATCTGCAAAGCACCGAATTAATGTAAAACATAAAACAGCAGCACTAGCTCTTGTGCAAATTCTGTAAAACACCATATAATGTTAAATTAGGGTATGATGCTTGACATCCAATACACAAAATATTCAAAAACTCCAAAATCATGTCATAAGCTGTTTGTCTATTCAGAGGTTAAAGATAGCATGGGAAACTAACGTGGGAGCGACGTCAGAGCATCGACCAATGAGAACTCCCAGCAACAGGCGATGAGTGGTGTACTGAATGAACTCTTCCGGAACATCTGAAAAATGAAGACGGAAAGGAGGATAATTTGTTTAATGACACCTCAGCACATTTTAACCTACAGCTATATGCAGAGCCCTCAAAAGTACCCGGTCTCCGGCGACCGCCTGAAACAGCTTTTGCCGCCACCTACTTTTCGTTGATGGTAAAAAAAAAGAAGTCCTTTCTCTTCTTTAATAAAGTCTCCTACAAAAGGGATCCCCCGCTTTGCCCCCTGCTATCATCACTGTTGTAGCCTGCTACTTCTTAAACTATTGAGGGCGCTGTATATAGTGTTTTAACTGTCTT
>JAECMU010054046.1:0-12909 GCA_016106625.1 Dracogyra subfuscus | reverse complement strand
CACTATTACATTATGTTCCATGTGAACAGTGTGTAATATTTCAATGGTGCCTTTTCATAATGTTATGGTGCCCTTTTTGTCTTGGACCCCCCCTCATCAGAAAAGCTGGATCCGCCCCAGGGCAGCATAGCCCAGTGGCACAGTGCCCGCCTGATGCGCGGTCGGTCTAGGATCGATCCCCGTCAGCTAACCACTGAGTTTTTTTCCATATGTCCGACGCCGATATAACCGTAATTAAACAAAACAAAAAACGAAAAATGAACAAAGTCCCATTGCAAGATCCGGACCACTGGGATGACGTTACGTTGTAATGAATGTAACAGAAATTTAATTATAATAAAGTGAACAAGGTAAAACGTTTTTTCATCGAATCGATCATACATTACAATGCGCGTGTGCAGAAACCATTTCCTGTTGATAGGCCGGTTCACAGTTGCTCGAGGATAAATCTAGTACATTACATTACGATAGCACATTGTTGGAACGTATATGCTTTGACAGCTAGCCCCCCCCCCCACCCCGCTTTATACATTGTGTTCGGATCCGCGCCCTCTTCCGGACATAAGTACTCCAGGATGCCTCCTTAATATTCGTATGCTGTCTCTATCACTATAGCGAAATATCGTCTGTCTTAGGTACGATGGATCGCAGGATCGATCGTGATCGATGGATTCGGTGGCTTTCCCATCCCAACCACCTCCCAACAATGTATACACCAAAAGCCGTGGTATGTAGGCCCACTATGACAAAGTATATTCAAAGGATCATAATGTTGGGCTACACTGGCGAGGGTCTATGGTTTATGAAATATACAAGGGAAAAAAGTAGAATTAGCATAATTTCAAAGGATGCTTAATTTAGCTGTTGGCTAATTTTGTTAGTGCATTATATGATGTTACTGTCACTACATTAATAAATAATATTTAGGAGTCACAGCAGGTGTGTGACCTTTAGACATTTTACTAAAGGAATGACCCCCTGCCCACACACACTTGGATCCGCACGTGATTAAATAGATGGCATTACTATGGTTGTAATCATGTTACTGTTTTATTTAGTATGTACCTGTATTAAAGGGACATTCCTGAGTTTGCTGCACATTTTAACATGTTATCGACTAACACTTTTCAACGGTTGTAATTACATATAAAAACATTTTCTCTGCATAAAATATTATTATCTGTTTATTGAATGTGTTTCTGATCGTTCTAATATTTGTACTATGTTAAATTTCACTTTATTTCCTAAAATATAACTTTTTCGTACATACGAAATTATTTAAATGAATGAACGAATGTTTAACGACACCCCGCCACGAAACATACACCGGCTGTGTCAAACTATGGTAAAAGTAAAATCAATGTGATGATCAACCTCAATATAAAAATTCAACAGTTTACTTAAAACACAGTGTAAAGAACTGTGCAAACATACAAATATCACAGTTATATAAACTTAAAATTAGGAGTAAAAGTCAGTATCACGTACAAATTGTAAAACAGTCCTAGTGTTTCTAATACCACAATACATTTTTCTTATTTGTAAAAACGCACGTGCGTCTGAGAAATCGCATTTTAGTCTATTTAAAAGGATATTTCAACGTCACAAACTCTTGTTTCACTCTGTTGTATTTGTTACACGTTTGTAAATTAATCAAACTTAATGTCCATTTTAGGGGTTGGAATTAAGGTCTAGGTGAAAAAAATGTCAAAGTGTTTAAACAACTAGGGTGCGTTCCTTTAATCCTGTCAAGTATGTTTCTAATACGCACTTCTTTACAACAATGTGCAATCACCAAGTTGTCGGCTGAGTGTTCGCTTGAAGTACTTGTGTCGCTGGATCGAACCACCTCGTTGGATCCAACCAATGCACCACAACTAGACAAAGGCCGTGGTATGTGGTTTCATGTCTGCTTTGTTTTGATTATTTCGCAAAGTTTGGAAAATTCCAGGCCTGTCATTAGGAATTTACAGAATGTTTTTATTTTTAAATGTCGTTCGATGCGTGATAATATACTTAACTCCAAAAGAAACGCGAATACGTAGATTGGAGGTTTTGAGTGCACTCATTGAAATACGTCCCAAAGTCCTTAAAATAATAGTTTCTATGAAAAACTTAAACAATTCGTAAAGATGAGATTTCATGTTATTGACATGTTAAAAATCGAGGTCGCACTGTCATTTGAAATGTCAAGGCCATGGCGCTTCTTCAGTGGCGTCACATGCCACTCCAACATGTCCACTATTAAATAGCGGGTGTGTCCGCCATTGCTGGCCATGACCGCCGCACACCTCCTACCCATGGAGAGGAAGAGGTTCCTGATGAATGCCCTGGGCATGTTGTTGTAGGTGTCCACGACGGCCTGGCGGAGCTGCTGCTGTGTCACCACGGGAGCAGGGCGTTGGTTGATCATGCGCTGAACCTCGTCCCACAAGTGCTCGATGGGGTTCAGATCCGGGCTTAAAGCTGGCCAGTCCATTGTGATGATGTTGTGCTGTGCCAGGAATGCCTGGGTGGCCCGTGCCGTGTGTGGCCTGGCGTTGTCGTGCTGGTAAACCATCTGACGGTGACCCGCGAAAAAAGGCACCACCACAGGTGTGAGCACTTCGTCGATGTAGCGCTGTGCTGTGACGCCCCTGCCGCGTCCTCGGCCGTTGTTGGCGAAGATGACAGGTTGTACACGGCGTCCCCAGGATATGGCACCCCACAGCATGACGGAAGACCCTCCCCAACGGTCCCTCTCCATAACACACGCATCTGTGAAAAGCTCACCTCGACGCCTCCACACCCTCATACGACCGTCGGCCCTAGCTACGCAGTAGCGGCTTTCGTCGGAGAAGACGATGTTCTGCCACTGTCGGTTCCGCCACTGTCGATGCAGAACAGCCCAATTGTGTCGTGCAAGGCGGTGTCGCTGTGTGAGACGTTGTCCAATGTAGGTGTAGGAAACGGGGCGGTTGTGGGTTCCCACTGTCTGCCGGGCTGTTGTGATGGCTGGTACGAACCGATCACGCATGTGAGTTCGGACGATGTAACGGTCCTGGCGCTGTGACGTCACTCTGGGACGGCCGCTACGTGGACGGTCGACGACGTTGTTGTTCTGTAGAAATCGGTCTATTAGACGGTAGATTGTCGAGACATGGACACCGAAAGCACGTGCAACCTGCCTGGCATCCATTCCGGCCTCCAAATTCCCCAAAGCTCTATGTCTGGAATCAGCGTTAAGTCGTGGCATCGTTGTATCGCTACTCGTAAAATGAGTTGAACAGTGCTGTCTGGCGTTTCTTTTATACCCAGGCCTGGTAGTGTTTCACGTGCAATTCGCATCTTTCATGATCCACCCGTTTTGCATTCCAGATCGATTTTGGTCGTCAATTTCAGCACGTGCGTGACGTCACACTGTACTCGTTTTTTTCATGCGTTATGTGGAATTGGATACGCTGACAAGATGGCTATTGGTCAACTTAATCGATTTGTACATAGTTTATTCAAAAGTGTTTTTTTTAATATTTTAACATTTTCGCGTTTCTTTTGGAGTTCAGTGTATTAATCGAATTGACGACGATTGTTCAGTCTGAATTATATGAATTTGTAGTAATATGAAAATGGTACACAATTATACATCAACATTTGTTTTAACAATTTATTAGGTCATAATAAGTTGTTTGTTTTTTTTTTTTTCATTTTGGTTCGTGCTAAAAGAAAAGGTTTATATATTTCATCTTAATTATAATCGGCAGTTGGATTTTCCGTTTCATCCAAAACGTTGTCATTTAGAAAGCCACCAATCATTTGCTGATGTATGTTTTACGTTGATGCCATTAAAACCTAAAACCTGTACCTGGCTACGTGCATCATGCCACGGGTATCGGTTTGAACCTTGTGCATGTGGTACGTTCCAAGAGCTTTTATGATGAACATGATTTTGTCTATGATTTTTACTCAGTCATTTATTTTAACATCACCCAACGTAGTACTGTACATTGCCATTGCCATATGTGTAGCAGACGACAAGTTGTGTATAAAATGATTGCATTTTGAATAACAATAATTGTTTAAAAATAATTGTGGTAAAATGTTTTTGTTATTATGTTAAGTAACGTGAAAGGGTGTTGCTATAATTTATATTTCTAATGATTCGTTTCTAGTCGAGTCTCAAATCATTTACTACCACGTTAACAGTATTGCTGCTTTCAATACTCGCTGGAATACCATGAATGAAAACAATAGTCCCACAAGTTAATCTATGGACCAATCACATTACATGATTGTCCGTTAAAAAGATTCGTCACATTCAAAGGTAATGTCATACCGTGATCTCTCTCACAGGTGGGCGATAATGAAAGGAAAAAAAAAAAGCTTTATTTAACGACACACTCAAGACATTTTATAATACGCTACTTGGACAGCAAGGGATCTTTTATTTGCGCAGAATAGCACAAAACATAGCCTTTGTTGAACCAGTTATGGATCACTGGTCGGTGCAAGTGGTTTACACCTACCCACTGAGCCTTGCGGAGCACTCACTCAGGGTTTGGAGTCTGTATCTGGATTAAAAATGCCATGCCTCGACTGTGATCCGAACCCAGTACCTACCAGCCTGTAGACCAATGGCCTAACCACGACGCCACAGAGGCCGGTCCGGCCATAATGAAGCGTAGCCTTTTCGTTCATCTTGTTCCAATGCGTGAATGGTCCGTTTACAAAATGGCATAGGTTCTCTCGCTTCTCTGCAAAACATGGAACCCTTGCATGAAACAAAACAATTGCGGTCAATTCTTAAAAATGACTATTGTAGTCGTTTTTGATAACTAAAACAATCATACTTCACGTAGATTATGTAGATTCTAATTTTTAGATTATCAATTTCTATACATTCGAAGTGTTGTTTGTCATCGTAATATCACAAAATGCATTTCTAATAGATATATGTATTTAAAACGCACGTGTAACAGTTATCGAGTCGAGTTTTAGTCTTATTTTTAGAGGGTATTTCACCATTTCAAAGTCACAGACTCATGTTTCACTAAGTTGTAACTTTATTTAAATTTGTTACAGAGTTGTTGATAAATTGACACCACTGGTTGAAACTAAAGAATGCCACTTTGAACAAAATGGACATCTCTCCCTCTCTTTTCCCACATGAAAACCCGTCAAAGATGTCAAGGGCTTCTTTACCTATACATCCCCAATCTCAGAAGTGCGGTATTTTTCACTTTCAATCTCTAACCTTGTAGCAATTTCATAATTGTTCCATTGTCGTATAGATTTTATCCAAGCCACTTCTATTGGTTTTTTTTTTTTATGAACACCCCAACGTAATCTATACAGAACTATTAGGCCTAAATTGATACAACTGCCTTGTTGCAGGGTATCTGTTCTCATCGTCTTCCATTTGTGTTTTTCTTTATTTTATTTAATTTTTCAAGTTCATTAACTACATAGGTTCACAATTATTTTTCAATTTGTTCAACAAAACACGTTATCTCGGTTCAAGGAATACAACTCCACCAATATAATATCTTGATAAACTGCTATCGCGGTTATCTCCCTTGAATTAGTGAGGTTTTTTTTAACCCCCAACCAAAAAACAAACAAACAAACCTCCCCCCCCACCCGACAAAAACAAATTAGTGTCCAACTACGCATCTGTTCGTTATGTTTAAAGACGACACGTGCCGCGATTTCCAAATTCGGGAAATATTAAAAAAATCACCTGCCGATATTGCAAAAACTTCCCGATTTTGACACCATTTTTTATTGTGTTATGTTCGATTTGGTCTAGGTTTCAAGTCCTTGCAACATTTATAGCCAATGAAATAGGACACATTTGTTTGTCGTTACTTCAATTAGTGCGTTCACCATTACAAGCCTGGGCGAGAACTCCCGATGTATCCCGTATGACGTTTATGTAAACAATGTTAGATAATCTAACCTTAGAGAAATCAAACAGTTCGCAAACTTTGCTCGCTGAACATGCACCAGGTCTGCCCATTTTCAAACTTAAAAAAAAAAAAAAATGTGCCGCCACGTCACACGACGGGTTGACCGGTTCCAGGATATTGTCGACGTCGGTCAAAATGTTCAGAAATTCGCAATCTGTCACAGCTCTGGCGATTCTGTTGTTACGAAGTGCTTCGTAATTACAGTTATAATTAAACCGTTTTCACATATACACGGATACGTCCCCTTGGGATTCCATCTCCAACCTTGGAAATCCAACCTCTAGAATCCAGCCTTGTAGTCCAATCACATGAATCCAATCAAGAGTTGTCTCACCCCAACCTCAAGATCATACACCTGGGAAACGCGCTGTAACAATACAAAATGCATTGCATGTATTACATTCTACAATCCCGTGTTTTATATACATGTACCAAATTATTTACATACAAAAATCACTATAAACTTGTACATGTATTGCGTAATATTTGAACAAAATAATTTTATCTTTACATAATCATTGTTGCACAAATATAGTATCTAATATTTACAAAGTCATTTACAACAATCAAAATAATAAAAATCAAAACTTACGTCTTAACACTGTGAGAAATACGTGAGTATCTTCTTCCTTGACGAAAAAGAATAACTATCAAATATCGGATGATTCTTTCTATTTAACCATTTCCCAACACAATTATCACGTGCTTTCCATGAATTGCCCATCCGAATACACAATTCACATGCCTTCCATCGCCTATCCATCACACTACTCGTGCAACATACTACACCACACAACAAAAGTCACGCACACAAATCGAATGCACTTATTTACTATCCCTATTACCAAAAGTAACGTATACATAAAATATCAATCTTGACATGTGACACACTAACTATTGTTTTCAATGGACGTGTTCACATATGTCCGGATACGGATACAGATACGATATTGTCGATCGCTCCATGTATCTATTAAAATCGTCTCCGCACGTGAAACAGCACACCGACAGTTGACAAAAATAGCTTCCAATGCTAGTTTCGTTTAAACAAGTTAAAGTTTGTTTTATTTAACGACTCCACAAAATCACATTGATGTATTAAGCATCGGCTATTGGATGTCAACATTTTCTTAATTTTGGTATATAGTCCTAGAGGAAAACCCCTACAGTTTCTATTAGTAGCAAGGGTTCTTTGATATGCACCATGTCACAGACAGCATGCCACATAATACAGCCTTTAATATACCAGACGTGGCGAATGGCTGAAACGAGAAATAGCTCAGTGCGCTCCACCGACGTTTTCAGATCGACCGTGCATTAAACGATTTCCCACTGGGACACGCCCCACCCGTCGTTTCGAAAGACATTTTGTTTGCCTTGAAACATATTTGATTGTTCTTGAAAAACAAATGAATTAAGGCACAAGTTTTACAACTTAATAGGCCTTATCCATATTACACATGGCAGTAATATATTTATAGTTTAATTAATATTAATGAAAGTGAGAACAAAATAAGACGGTAAGAAAAGACGTAATAAAGTTTCCTGTGTTCGATAATATAATCAGCTTCTAAATTCACCTTCCTTAATTGTAAAAGTGCATTAACATTATTTAGGTAATTTTCTCCCAAATTAAATTGCCACGTCTAAAATCACCCCTTTCACATAAATTCTTTATCCGTCCCTGAAATTAAAACTGCTGCAGCAATCCCAATATAGATGTAATAGTACAATAGTAAAATAGTACAATATATAGGCCTATGTAATAGTACAATAGTAAAATAGTACAATATATAGGCCTACATGTATGTAATACTACAATAGTAAAATAGTACAATATACATGTAATAGTACAATAGTAAAATAGTACAATATACATGTAATAGTACAATAGTACAATATACATGTATTAGTACAATAGTACAATATATATGTAATAGTACAAAAGTAAAATAGTACAATATACATGTAATAGTACAATTAGGGGATAACCCTACTGTGTTTTCCGATTTGCGGATCTATATCGGTGGTTTTACTGTCGCAAATTTAGTTTTATTGGCGACGAGTTAGCGGAGTCAATAAAACGGTAATTTGCGATAGTAAAACCATCGATATACGTCCGCAACTCGGAAAACACAGTAGGGTTATGCCTATTCTAATTCCAACTGTTTTATTACCTTTTCTGAAATAAACTTTAATTGATTCCCTAAGATATAGTGTCATTACATTAACGTCACTCAGGAATGTAGACCGATTTTCATACTAACAAATGATTTCTACGCGCAACAAATGTGTACGCCGTTTTGTAATTTTGTAATAATTTATTTAAAATTTCTTCTCAAACGTCGTGTACAAAAAAAAATTGTATTCTCGGGTAACTATTAACTGATAACCATACTAACAACACTGAAATAGAGCAATTGTTTGAAATAATAAACGACCTTGACATTAACAAAGCATTGGTTTTTAAACTACGGTGAGCATGAACTAACATTTACTGCTGTTGGAAATGTGTGACATAATTGTATACGTGGATTATTGAATTGTGGATTTCTAATTGTTTTTGGTAAGTGAGTTTTATTTTTTGTACATCCGAATCATTCAAAAAAAAAAAAAAAAAAAAAAAAAAATCGTTTCCCGAGACAAATTGTGCAGGTTGTGAGTTTATTTTCGTAGGGTTTGAGGGAATCGGTGCTGACGTTTTGTCAATATTAAAGGCTCTCAGTCACGGATTTAATATCCTTATTTTATTTTTATAGCTCTAAATATGAATTATAAATTAAACTTACATTTATTGTAGACACCAAACCTCACTTTTATATCATCAAAGATGTTTTAATTAAAGCACAGTGGAGGGGATTCCCTGTTACCCTGTTGTGAAATTAAAAAAAAAATTGGAGCTCTTCACAAAAAGTGCAGAAGTTATGTCATCGGAACATATCGCATCTTTTCGGCAAAAATATTTCCGCTGCTGGAAATAGTCGTAATGTTCCTATTAAAATGGGATATGTGCCTCGCTGTCGAAAGAATTCGTCCCCATTTCAATATTGGACCGAGACGTTTTGCATGATGGAGGAAGAAGTTTGTTTTACATCTATTCCCATTTATATTGCGTATTATTATGTCATGATATATTTATTAGCATGTTTGGACATCATGAAGTCTTACTGCAAATATAGAAGTATTATTGTATACATTCAACATTTACATTGGTGTCATATGTACAAATTGAAGTACCTCCATTGTGACTGTCCATATAAATATACAAGATACATGTACTCGACATATTTGGGCAAAATAAAGGAAGGACATATTTTATTTAACGACACACTCAACACATTTTATTTACGGCTATATGGCGTCGGACATATGGTTATGGAATACAGATATTGAGAGAAGAAACCCGCTGCCGCCACTTTATGGGCTACTTTTTTATTATCAGCAAGGGATTTTTTATATGCACCATCCCACATCTGGACAGGATAGCACATACCACTGCCTTTGATATGCCAGTCGTGGTGCACTGGCTGGAACGATAAATAGCCCAATGGTGGGCAAAATAATTTCATGTAATAACTGACATTCTGTTGAAAAATAAAAGGGTTTCTTCAATTTTCTACTCATCAGATATAATTATCATCTGGCATTTGTTTTCACCTCACTAAATTGAATAATCTGTAACAAGTGAGGGTGCCCGAATTTATGAGCAAAGTTTATGGTGTCACCTGGAAAATATATTTGAAAAAAAACCACACAATACATTTGTACAGTGGGAGGGGTGGATTTTGTTTTTACACAGCTGAATGTACATCAAAATATATTTGTTTTGAATTGAATAATAAAAATAAATAGCAAAGATAACTTTATTTATTTGTAACATTTCTGAAATAGTGCTCAAGATCCAGTAGACATGTCATGTAACAAATAAATGTCTTCTCGGTTATATCATCCCTGTCTACGGTTCTTTTCACTGGAATGCTGGATCTCTCTATACATGTTTCATCTCTCTCTCTGTCTCTGTCTCTCTCTCTCTCTCTCTCTCTCTCTCTCTCTCTCTCTCTCTCTCTCTCTCTCTCTCTCTCTCTCTCTCTCTCTCTCTCTCTCTCTCTGTGTGTGTGTGTGTGTGTGTGTGTGCGTCTCTTCTTCTGAAGTAATGTCGAACACAAGGTCTGCTATTTCAACATCTTCACTCACTTCATTCTTTTGATGGTTTCTACATAAACAAACAACAACAAATTTAGTCTAGTAGACATTGACAACTTAGGCGTACAGGGTCCCATTTTTGTATAAAAAATAAAGAAGCCCGAATCTGCATAACATTTATTTAAATATTAACATTACTACCAAACAGCCATATGTGTCTTCTCTACGAATCTCAGGTTGTCTATCACAAGCGTATGAGACAAGGTTGCACATGACCCCCTAAATCCTAAATAATATAGCAAAGCAAAATGAAAACAAAATTAGGAAAAATAGGACAGAGACCAAAAAGCAGGATCACTTACTACAGTCTATAAGTGGTTACACCATTGGTCCAAGCCATTGTGTCTTGTAGTGCACTAACACTGTATCCAAGGTCCTTCCCAGCACTGGGCATCATTCTCAGTCTTCAAGGCCGATCAAAGCAGATGCCCATTGACAGAATCAACTGTACTGTTTAACTCGATAAACAATAGGTGAAGCACTTTTTAATAGTACAGTAAGTTAGCAGTCATTAATGTCTATCCTAACACCCCCTTCCCGATACACACTGAAAACATCCAGGGCTCGCGCAGTCGGTAACAAATTAAGCATCGGCTAATTAAAAAATATGTTTACAAACAAAAGGCTAATAAAATTAGCAAGTGGCTAACATTTTGGCTGAGCCATTTTGTATCTTCTGATGTGAACAAACGGTTACATAATCTATTCGACACCTCAAACATAATAATACCAAATATTCAATTAGCATAATAGCGATCTCGCGACCGGTATCGAGAAACGGTTATCCAGAATACAGCCTATGCCTTATGATGTTTGCTAATGTTAATAATCAAGGTTATTAATTTTAACGGCATGCATTCGACATGTATGACAACAATGTGACAGCGATTCAATGTCTGGAAGATAATAAATTATGTAACTTGCTATTTTAATTCCGTAAAATCTTTGAAACAAAGTAATAAAAACAAACCGACAATGCATGTCAATTTGAATACACATACCAGTTCAGGGCCGAAATACATATTGGCTATCCCAAGGGCTGAATTCAGCCAGATCGAGTGAAAAGAAAACGTTCGCTAGACTGGTTTGTGCGCTTCACGTTAAACCAAATGAACACGACGGACACCAATCAAATAGTTCGCGAACGTTAGGATGAACGTTCGTTGACTGAACTGAGGAAAGCTCTCGGCGTAATATATAGTCGGTCTCGTAGTTACCGCGGGCTCGCAGTCTCCGCGGGCTTGGTTATATTTGGAATAAACATTTGGAAGCGCCATCTAGTGTTTGTTGACATATGCAAATAGTCTGAAGGAAGTATGTTTTTGACAAATGCGAACAAATCAGTGCCATATATTCCGTTCTCTTGTAAGTTAAAAAAAAAAATATATCATGCACCATTTTCACAAACCTTGAAATAGTAATTGATGCAACCTCTTGCAAAAGTGTTTATTATTTCCTTTCAATTCCATCTCTGACTTTCCACGTGTCCCAGATCGGTTGTCTACTATTTGGACTTGTCAGCTGACCAGGCGAAAATGTTTGTAATGACGCGTTACAGTTGTATGAAGGCGCATAAAGGCCACATAATATTAACAGAAAACTGTGACGTCACACATTGTTGGTTGACTGAATCACTTAGAGAATAAGCGAGATCGTCAACATATTTATTACTTTAAAACTATTTTTGCAGTATTATAAACACAACTATATATAATAAGAGGTACTAATAATAATATTAAAAAAATGTTTTTAATAAAAAATAAATAAATAAATAAACAAAGCACTGAAAAGATGATCATCGGAAAGAACACAAAAACGTACCTTTAGCAAGTCAGTTTCCCATGAGGAAAGTGAGGGGTCTGATTTAGATAATTGAAATGCTGTATAATTTGTAAACAGCTTTCTATACCAGCACACAAAGAATGTGTAAATCTTATGAGTGTCAAGTGGGTACAGTGTGATAAAGGTGATCACTGGACATGTCTTATATTCTCCAGTGATACCAAGGTTGTAATGGTGGACAGCACGTTTCCGTGCCTTCATTGCATACATACTATACTCAGCAAGTTTGTACAGTGTTACAGTTCTGTATATTGAAGTTTATGATTTGTTCCAGTTTAGACCGGCATCGGTGGTGTAGTGGTTAGGCTATTGGTCTACAGGCTGGTAGGTACTGGGTTCGGATCCCAGTCGAGGCATGGGATTTTTAATCCAGATACCGACTCAAAACCCTGAGTGAGTGCTCCGCAGGGCTCAATGGGTAGGTGTAAACCACTTGCACCGACCAGTGATCCATAAGTGGTTCAACAAAGGCCATGGTTTGTGCTATCCTGCCTGTGGGAAGCGCAAATAAAAGATCCCTTGCTGCCAATCGGAAAGAGTAGCCCATGAAGTGGCGACAGCGGGTTTCCTCTCAATAAATATGTGGTCCTTAGCCATATGTCTGACGCTATATAACAGTAAATAAAATGTGTTGAGTGCGTCGTTAAATAAAACATTTCTTTCTTTCTTTCTTTGTTCCAGTTTAGAATAGTTTGCATTCTAGGATATGTGTTAAGATTATTTGTAACGAGAATGTTTAAGTTATTCATTTTAGGGACCTTTAACCATGATAAAAATACATTACAATGACAAATTCTGGTGATATTCACACCAGGACTTGCTTCATGTTCACGCTCAAGAATAACTTATAAGGTAACATTTACTAACATGTTGTCCATAACGGGCCTCCATACAAAACAATCATAACACCCGCGGTAAC
>JAECMU010054011.1:0-17601 GCA_016106625.1 Dracogyra subfuscus | reverse complement strand
ACACCAGTTACAACGTTTATTAACTTTTACTCTGTATTGATATTGTCAGCTGCCTTGATGCAATGCCGATGTCAACATTTTCATGATATACATTGTAAAAAACCCAGTTAATAAATAAGTGATACTATATGGAAAGTACTGTTGGCTATCATCACAGAGTTTAAACACTGCAGCTAACAGGAATAATCATATATAAAAATGGTATACGTCATAAGAAGATACTTAAAAAGTATAATTAATTCTGAATGGTTAAATATTAAAAATATATTTGTGACAGCAACTTTAAAAACAAAAGACAACCAATATGCTTTGGTTATGTATACACAGATATATATGATGACATCTACAAACTACTCACAGAATAAAGGCGCATTTTCACACTACAATTTATAGTAACAATTCATAGCACACTATTCTAGAATGTATTGAGAAAGTTAACTCTAATACAACTTTATATGAATGGAACAGGTTATGGATGAGTCACAGCAATGAGAACAAATAAACCATGACCAATTTCCCTGCCTAAATGTAAACTCTTGGCCAATAAAGTTGCAGGTAAGAAATTGTTACTATAAATTGTACTATGAGAAAACGTCTTTTGTAGTCATCCACGTTTTGTTTTCATTATTCCCATGACCATATTAAATGTACACCTTTTAAAGATGTCGAACTCTTTACAAAGGGAAGGTAAAATTATTACTCATTAAGGGATTGTTCACAATTATAATCCACATTTTCCTGAGAGTACAAACCAATTGTTTGGTAACCTCCTCCCCTTGTGATGTTTAATATATACTCTTTCTTACAGACAGGACAGCACGATACCACAGCATTTGACTTACCAGTAATTGGACACTGGTTGGGATGGGGTAAAAATACAACAAGTCTGCCAAACATGTTTAATCTTACAAGTCAAGCAAACTCTCATTTGACTGAGCTAAATCCTAACACCCCTTCCCCTATTCCAGTTGTTTGTTCAAAGCTTCTACTGGCAGTGATCTTTTCCCTATTCACTCCAGCATATGGTTTGTAAAGTTGTGAAAATGTTAATAACAGTAAATGGTCTCTAGTTAATACTTCCATGAATATTTATTGTGTTTGAAAGCAGATATGACATGCCCCTTTATCCTCTTTTGTGTACACGTATATGTATGGTGAAAATGAAAAACAAACAACGTGGATGACCCCCAACTCCCAAGATCCATGGTTATATGCATGTTAGTGGTTACTAGTTAACTAGGTACCCCTCTTTTACGTCGTCCACTGTCTGTTAGTCTGTCAGATATCACTGACATCAAGCCCTGGTGTCAGAAATATGCAAGCTGTTAGCATAAACATTTTGCATAGTACACACTGGTAAATACAATCCTATATTATACAGTCTGACTAAAATTAGCATAAATATACATACAATCACATATTGCACAGTATGATTCAAATTAGCATAAACATATTACACAGCACAGATCAATAAATATAATCACATATTGCACATTCTGACTTAAATTAACATAAACACAAAATTGAAATTTCGCATAATACCCATCCCTGGTGCTAGTGTTTCTGTTAACTTTAATTAACATAAACATTAAAACCAGGGATGGGCATATTTGTATTGTGAATATAATCGGGATATGCTGTATCACGATATGGACCATATAATATCATACACAGCAAAATCAACAGTGCTTATTTTGATGAACGCTTCCAACAAATTAATAAAATACTCTAAATATATCAATTATTTCCACGTACTAAAGTATATTCAGTAATAGCAGTCCCTTCCTCCTTAATAATTATTAATGAACTATTGGTTGAGAACCAAACAAAATTAAGGGACTGGGTTTTTTCTACTATCAACAAACTAGAAATATGAAAATTAGTAAATGTAGGTGTAGCAGGCTGCAAAATGACCGGGTTCGCATTGCAAAATGCGATGGATAATCTTGCGATCGCGATACAATATTCTAACAATGATTAGCAGTTTGCGATGCTTATTTTTTGCAGCCATAATGAATTAGCGCCCAGCCTAGTTTTCAGTGGTTTTATAAGTGGTGTTACGGCCTAGATCTGCGATAAAAATCTATTGAGATCGTGGGTGAAAAAATGCGCTTATGGTTGTAGATTTTCCGAGATCGCGACGGAAAAAAATGATTCGCCAATGATAAAACGTGGTTGGCTTTAAAAAAAAAAATCTCGATCAACCACCTGCACGTGTGTGCCAGTATTTTGATTAGAAAATACTGTCGAATACGCAGAGGTTGTAACATTCGATGTTTTGACAAGAACAGTGACGTAGCACTGTACGGTTCTAGTTTCTACGTTATCGGGGTAACTTAATTTGTGAGCGCCCTATATCGAAACTAACAGCAAACAAAATTCCACCAAACGTTTTCAAAAGCAAACAATCAACAACCTAATTTAGGCTAAAAGTTATACTGGTTTAAAAATCGGTAGATTAGAACGTTACTTCTTTCGTCGATCGAAAACATTCTATTTTTTGGCTGATTTGCTGTGTCGATCGGGTTTGCCCATAAACATCACTTAGAATAAGTTAGATGACCAAGTGTGACCACTGGTGATTAATATTTCTGACATATATTGTTATTCAACTAAACAAGTGATAGTGATGGTCAATCACATGTACAGTTCTGTACCTTTTTGGGTTTTTTTCGTGTTAAGCAACACACAATACAACTGTACATTCAATAAAAACTAGCATTTTTAATGAAAAAGAATGTGTTTTATCAATTTTTACTTATTTTATAAAAGTGCTAATCAAAATCCAGTAGTTGCTATTCAATTCTTCATCCAGTAGGAAAAACTGCTAATCAAAATTTTAAAAACAAATTGCACCCTGGTGTAGTGTATTGCAATGTGTATTGTTAACCCTTTGAATGACAACATATCGGCACACTCAGTTTAGTGATACTGCACATCTGTATGTAACACAGACTGAAGGGGGAACCAGAGTTTACATCTTATTTCACACTTCCACCTGTCTCTGGTGGGTGAGATGAGAAATGCCAGTGGTACATTGATTGTATCCATAGAAACGTTCATTCAACCAATTAAGGCTTTTATAATATCACTGTACATTTAAAATGTAATTGAAAGGGCAGACCCAAGAGGGGCCAGCAGAAAATGTTTACACCAAAACAAATTCAAGTACCACTTGCTTACAAATGTTTTTTTTTCATGATCAGTTTGTTTTATTTAACACCACCAGTAGACCACATTGATTTATTAATCATATGCTATTGGATGTCAAACATTTGGTAATTTTGACGTATAGTCTTAGAGAAAAAACTCGCTACATTTTTCATTAGTAGGAAGGGATCTTTTATATGCATCATCTCACACACAGGATAGCTCATACCACGGCCTTTGATATGTAAACAAGTTGTGGTGCACCGGCTGGAACGAGAAATAGCCAAATGGGTCCACAGATAGGATAGCACATCTGATGACTTTGATATATCACTTGTGGTGTTTTTTCCATGAATTCTTGTTAATGGGGTACCCTTATATGCAGTTGGTCCATGTGCCCTTTTGCCTTTGGTTGCTCTCTGAAATATTTCTTGTGTCTGCCATTGAAAAATATAAATTCTACAGGCTCTGTTATGTCCACTGATATTGATATAATAAACATCAACAGATTAAGGACAAACTGAACAGAGACACTATCTACATAGAACATCAGCCCTCGAAATTCGTGACGGCAATCGGCAATGCCGTCGTAAAAGCTATCGCAAAATCTGAGAATGGTAAAAAGTCTGTAGGCAATTTTCTCTGAACTCTGTCCAATTACAGCTCTCAGGAAAAAGCATTTATAATCAAGTGTGGCCGAATGTTTTCAATTTAATATAAATCGGTTTATTCCAGTATAGAAGTTTACGAAAGTAAAGTTGAGATGTCATGTTTTAGCATATTATTACTGCAGTGGATCATATATGAATAATTTTGACAGCATTAATCTTTTCTTTAAAATTGCCGCTGTAGTGCTGTTGCAAAATTGATTTGCGATGGCACTTAACTGGCGTAGCAAACTTGTCTGAATGTCAAGGGCTGGAACATTATCGGGCACCAAATCGATTGATTAAGATCACCTGAGTTGTAAAATGTAAACCTTAATAGTAGATGCTTGTTATAACTGACCTATTTGAATTACAATTCAAAATTAAATTAAAAATTAAAAAGTAGGAAAGACAATGATAAGGAAATAATAAAAAAAAGGTTTTATAGATCTGTAGAAATGTCCAAAAGTGAATATTAAACTGATGGGATGGATTTCTCAAATGGGATAAAAAAGATGGAATAAAAAGTTTTTAAAAAGCAAAATATCCAAAAAGTAAAAAAGACTTTTTATTCTGGTGGACAAAAAATGTATACCGCTATCTCTTTATCTTTTTCGTCATCCTCCGGAATGGATTTTGTGAAGAAATTCGAGATTCCAACCTTCTATTAATGAAAAATTAATTTTAAAAACCCAACTATTTACTGTATGGTGCAAATCCAGATTTTGCAAATATTCTAATCATAATCCTTGACAGAAATGAGCACCAGCTTGTTAACATAGTTTTAAACATTACTAGTTAATATGATGGAAAAACTAATTTGCATTGTTCTATTAACAAGAAAATATTAGTTATCCTGAACCAGAACAAGTCCATCAAATTAATAACCGTATCACTAGCATCCAAATTTACCAAGGTCAGAATTTAATTGTTCACATTTATTAGCCATACTAGAGATACATTCAGCCAGCCGTTTGTCAGTAACACTTGCCAAACTTGTATTACACTACACATTAAACTGAATAGTTTGCAAATGTTAAGAAAAGTGTTTTAAATGTGTGCAGCCTAATGGTAAAGACTTTATTCTTAAAAACATTAGAGAGATCTTGTTATGAAAGATCTAAATTCAAAATCTTTGAACATTGTACATGTTACACACATTTTTGTGACTTAATGACTTTAAAACATTGAAACATTAATTTAACATGGGCCTGATATTACTGTTAGCTCACAGATATTGTCCGATTTATATAATGTAGAAAAGAATTACTTATTTAAAGAATAAAAAAGTAATCATTGTTATTAACACCCTTTAGTACAATTCAACTTTGAATACATGTATATAAAAAGCATGAATTATAAATGTTTCTTCTTGTATTATCAGACAGTACAAATGTATTATATAACAAGCTAACCCAATAGCAGTAAGCAAAACCCAGTGGTCATTTGATTATAAACAGTTAGTAACCCTTTCAGCATTAATTAGCCTTGTGATTAAATACAGTTACACAGTATGCAAATGGAAGGAATTGATGGTTGTTATAGTTACCTTAGGTTTCTTCTCCTCTGGCATATCAACAACATGTTCTCCTGCAGGACCGTTTCCCACAATGGTCCCTGCAAGTTAAAAATATATATGATCTCACACCATACAATTAAAGCTAAAAGGTAATTCTGACATATAATCTTAAGAGAGGAAACCCGCTATATGTTTCCATTAGTAACATGGAATCTGTTATAATCACTATCCCACCGATGGTACATACCACAACCGTTGACATACCAGTCATAGTGCACTGGTTGGAATGAGAAATAGCCCAAAATGGGCCCACTGACGGGCATCGATCCTAGACCGACTGCGCATCAAGCGAGCACTTTACCACCAGGCTACGTCCTGCCTCACCATACTGTTGTACAACCATATGAATAAGATTGTTTTTCAAGCATATCTTTACAACTGTTCTACCTAATGCCAAGTTGCGGAACTGTCCTACTATAATCTCTAATCTGGACACAGGCTGTAATTCTAATACAGCACAGTTTAAGCACAGACTGTAAGCTTGATTACACATATAAGCAGTGAAACCCCTCTAAACCGGACACCCTCTGGACCAAGTAAACTGTTCAATTTAAGAGAAATCCAGTTTAGAAAGGTTCTCTTCTATACAAATATTTAAAAAGGGACTTTAAACAACGTCCGGTTTTGAGGGAATTCCGGTTTACAGACAGATATTACACTGAATTAAGCACCTATTAAAGCTATCTTCTTGCATCTCTAGACGTTAACATCACAGACAATGGGAAATGCCTTTTCATTTCTGTGTTAGGGACCAACCCCATTTCCATTACCACTGAACATTTTTTACAAAATAAATATAGTTAACTCTGCTATCACAGAAACCACAAACTGGTTTGATAAAGGAGGCACTGGGATAATACACGAACTCTGCAAAATTAAAGGTCTCACATACCATAACATTTTTCACTGCACTGTGATGAACATCCATAGGTGCAACTATAAACCATGTTTCATTCACCTATAGTCTGTCCCACAAGAAATGCCTTTTTTATGCTATGGAATTTACTACAAGTTATTTATTTCTGAGCCAATTGTTTTCTAAATTGGACACAAATTAAAACAGTATTTTGTTGTTATTTCCAAAATACTTTTACTTTTCATCTTGTTATAACAAAACTGAAATTATTTACAATTTTAAATAAAAATGTTTTAGGAGGATGGAATGGCTTATAGGACTTACTAAAGTTTGTGAGAAACTGATCTAAATGTGAAACTTTAACATTAAACTCAATTAAAAGCTGATGCTGCTGACGTCATCGGAAAAGTAATGCCTATATCTCACCTTTTGACATGGTAATGGTGAAGGAAGGAAATGTTTTATTTAATGATGCACTCAACACATTTTATTTACAGTTATATGGTGTCTGGTAATGGTGAGACAAAAAGCCTATATAAATGAGACAACAGTGTACGCACCGTCCCCCTCGTCCTCTTCTGTGACAATGAGAGGGTCACAGCGGAACTCCTCCAGTGTTCTGAGGACGACGTTGCCCACGGTGGGTCTGCGGCCGAACTGGCGGTGATCTCGAACCCGGATGTTCATCGGAGGCATGTACAGCTCCTCCTTCGGCAGCATCTGGCAACACAGGGAACAACGGTAAAGATCCAATACTTCATTTTATCTTATCATCGGCTATTGGACATCAAACATACGGTCATTCTGACATATTTCTTTAGAGGAAACCCACTGCCACCACATAGGCTACTCTTTTTGATAAGCAATAAGGGCTCTTTTATATGCACTTTCCAACAGACAGGACAGCACATACCACAACCTTTGATGAACCAGTTGTGAACCACTGGTTGGAACTGAAAATAGCCCAAACTGCAAATAGATCTACTGAAAAAAATAACGTATCAAGGACTGAAAACTGGAACCGGTTAAGAACTCATCATAAAAAATTCAGAAAAAGATACAATAATTTGTATCATTTTTATTACATGATAGTGTGTTTGAAAAAAAAATGGAGATAAAAAGCAAAATAAATTAAGAAACTAAATTTTTTAAAAAGGAAAAAATATGAAATGCTGGACTACTCTCATTTTCACACAGAATGGAATATAATATAATAACCACTTGTCTTCATGGGTACTAATTTAAAGGGAAAGAAAACTGTAATTACCACATCAAAGAAGTAGAGATTCTCGTCAAAGTTTGGACATTTCTTGGTGTTCTTGATGACACATGTGTTGATGACATGGCCGCCACACTCAAACTCGATGCTGGGAGACGACACGTTGGCCAGCTGGAACTTCTTCATGTTCCTCACACCCCATGCCAGAACCTGAAGCATCAAACACACACTCCGTGTATTAAGAAAGAAAGAAAGAAAGAAATGTTTTATTTAACGACGCACTCAAAACATTTTATTTATGGTTATATGGTGTCAGACATATGGTTAAGGACCACACAGATTTTGAGAGGAAATCTGCTTTCGCCACTTCATGGGCGACTGGGATGCCTTGACTGGGATCCAAACCCAGTACCTACCAGCCTGTAGACCGGTGGCCTAACCACGATGCCACCAGGCCTGTCCGTGTATCAGTAACCAAGTATAGGGAGTCATCTCAAAATAAGACGCCAACTCGTATATTAGCTGTCAAATAGAGGGAATTCCCTTAAAACAAGATTCTTTTCAAGCTGCTTTTTCAAAATATTAGTAAAATATCATCTCTAATGTGGGTGTTCGGTCTAGAGGGCCCTCACTGTCTATACATGCAATAAGCAACCAAAGAAATGCAAATGAATTATATCAATGAAAACAGCCACTCTCTACATTTACCTTGATGGGTCTAGATAAATATTATGTAATCTTTTCACCTACATATCAATAAAAACAAATCTTGCATTAAAAAAAAATAAAAATAAAAATAGGGTTGACCCATTTTCTGTGTAAGGTCGAGTTCCCGGAAATCCAAAATTATTTTTCAGGCATAAGTTTGTTGTTGTTTTTTGTGTTTTTTTTAACAACACACTCAACTCAGGCATAAGAGTCAAATATCACCAAGCTTCCTCCATTTTGTTAAAGTTCTTACCTCAATTCCAGTCCTCTGCATGACTGGTCGGATACCATTGGGTACGAGGAACAAGCTGCCTTTCTTTGGGGGCAAAAATGGAAGATCTTTGCCGGTCATCTGAAAAACAGAGATATAGAGACATACGGTAATTACAATACAATATTGTTTGTCATTCAATAGTTAGATATTAAATGTATGGCAATTATACTGCATGGTCTGGAAAAATCATAGAAGTTTTTTTTAAGAAAGAAAGAGAAACAAGGACTGTTTTCCATCATAGTTACCTAACTCTAGAGCAGTACATACCATGCCATTAGTACACCCACAACATGTTTTTTAACTTTATTTATAGGTAAGATGAATTGGTTATAAAACCACCACCACCATAGTTTGATTGAAGTGAACTGATTCCACAACTGTCTGCACTTCAATCACTTGCTGAACATTTCCTAGCATCATCTCACAGCCATCTTCTTTATTTGACTATCTACAACATTTACACATCTACATGTAAAGTGGTTCTTTATTTGACTATCTACAACATTTACACATCTACCTGTAAAGTGATTCTTTATTTGACTATCTACAACATTTACACATCTACATGTAAAGTGGTTATTTATTTGACTATCTACAATATTTACACATCTACATGTAAAGTGGTTATAACACACAGGTATAAAATACACTGACAGGACGAAATGACAGCAACTAGGGCCTCCACGAGTCCAAAATATTGGACTCGAGTACTCGAGGGTCAAACTCGATCCGGACCCGAGTACCCGACACTTACCCTAGATGATGATGAAATTAAGGAATGAAATAAAATAGCCTTATGCATCTTGATTCAAGCGCTGAACATTGATGCCAAATCATGCCATTGTATTGCATTTAAAAATGCCGGTTGATACGTGCAGTCTTGTGAAGGCCAGTTTAAAATATAATTATTATGTAATTTATATTGTTGATTATCTATTGGTGAAATTATTGTTCTACATTGATCACTGTATTCCACCTTGTACGGGTACTCGAGTCCTGTGAACGGACTCGAATCTTGTTGGACTCGACCCGTGCCTGAGTACTCGAGTACTCTAACAGCAACCCTCCTCATAGTGTTCGGCAGGTAATCCTGTTACTGACATTCAATCCCACTTTGTACTTACAGATGTTATAACACTAATAAGGACTTACATGTGGTCTATAATACTAAGTGTTCCCTTCTTTCTCTCAGGATACTTTAATATCATTTTGTATAAACTACAGTATACACAAATGTTGTAAATCATCTTAGTATAGTTTTTGCAAAAAAAAAAAAAACATTTGATCACATTGTAGACAATATGGATATTTTAATAACAATGTTCACTCCTAATACTAAACAAATTTAATTAGTAACAAATAAAATGTATTCTAGAACAGACATGCTGAAACACATTCAAACTGAAAAACAATGAGTTAGACGTTTTGTTTATCTACACCATTAGAGCACATTTTTAATTAGTTACTGGGTGTCAAACATTCTTATATAAAACCCACTATATTTTGTCTATTAGCAGGAATCATAACAAGAATGTCCCACAGACAGGACAGTACATACCAGTCGTGGGACACTGGTTGGGATGGGAAAACCCCATTTAGATAATGGATCCACAAAGACGGTTTGATCCCATAACCAAAGAACGTCATGTGGATGCTCTTCCAACTCGGCTAGATATTACCCATTATAGACAAAGTAGATGTTCACACAGTGTTCCATTTGAAACAATGATGCCCAAAGGTCGAGTGGTCAAATTATGGTATTAAATGAAAAATGCTTTTACATTTGCAGTATCATACATGCAGTTACAAGTGACATATTTCACTATTTTTACATTTATTTATGACAAATAACCACAAATAAATTGATCCCATGTATAATCTTGGCATGAATAATTTGGGTATACTGAAATTGTAATGCAGCCCTTGAAATTCAGACAAGTTTGCTACAGCAGTTAAGTGCCGTCGTAAATCAATTTTGCAATGGCACGACAGCAATATTAAAGAAAACCTTAATGCTGTCAAAATTACTCATATATGACCCACTGCAGTAATAATATGCTAAAACATGACATCTCAAATTTACTTTCGTAAGCTTCTATCCTGGAATAAACCGATTTATATTAAATTGAAAACATTCGGCCACACTCTATTATAAATGCTTTTTTCTGGGATCTGTAATTGGTCAGTTCAGAGAAAAGTACCTACAGACTTTTCACCACTCTTAGATTTGCGACGGCAATGAAATGCTGTCGCAAATCAATTTTACGATAGCTTTTGCGACGGCATTGCCGATTGCCGTCGCGAATTTCGAGGGCTGTATTGTGCTTGCATGACGTGTAAATAAAGTGGTGTTCAGTCCGACTAGATTTACTGTCTCGTTTTACATCATCACAAAAGTCAAGCAGTCTGTGAATCTACAGAATCTAGCATGTTTTATCACTGTCAGCTAAATAGTTAAGTTTATTTTGTTTAATGACACCACTAGAGGATAATGATTTGTTTTTTGTCACTATTGGATGAGAAACATTTGGTAATTCTGACATATAGTCTAACAAGAGACATTTTTAAATTACTAGCTAAGGATCTTTAATATGCACCATCTAACAGACCGGATAGCACATACCACAGCCTTTGATATATACATGTACTGGTAATGGTGAACCGTCTGCTAAATAGATCCATCAGAGACAGATGGGTTGCATAGACAACAAAATCCACCTAGCATTAAATGTTACAGAATGGTCGCCTCAAAAGAATGTGCCCAATTCCATTGGACATTCTTTTAAGATTCTCCAATAAAATTAACTTTTGTAAGTTTCTTTTGTTTACATTTTAAAGCAAAAGATGTGAAATACTTTTAGTGGGAGGAAGCCATAACTTTGAGGTTTCACTTCTAACAAACCTAGCACTAGAATAAAACTAACAAATCATGCGACAAAAGTGTTCAAAATACTGAAGAAAAGAGTGTTAGTGTTCACACAACAAATACACCACACTGTCAGGTATTCCAAGTTACTCATGAATTCCTCCAAGATATGTACGATATTCATGTTTAAACAAAACATCACAATATAAGTTTGTGAAAGTTTGTTTGTTTGTTTGTTTGTTTAACGATGCACTCAACACATTATAATTACGGTTATATCGGCGTCGGACATATGGTTATGTCGAGAAAAACCCCAGTGGTTAGCTGACGGGGATCGATCCTAGACCGACCACGCATCAGGCGGGCACTGTACCACTGGGCCATGCTGCCTGCCAGTTTGTGAAAGAGATGAAAGTGCCGGTTCATTCTAGGTCTAGCCAAGTAATTGCCAAATTCACCAATAGCAAATTTTAAAACAATTGCCAATTTATTTATTTTTGGGGGGGGGGGGTAAAACATGTTTTTATTTGGCAAAATAATTTCATGTAATAATTGAGTTTTGCAATTTTTGAAGCTTAATGGGTCATGTGCTCACCCGAGAGTTAGTCCTGTATTCAGACACTGCCATTTACCTGCTACTAACACACTGTATTAATTCCAGAGCAAATTAAACTAGGTGAACCCCTCCCAAATTTATCAGCTGTGAGGGTAAAATAATGTAATAGATGAGTGTGTAAGAGTTCAGCATTCTGTCAACTAGTAAAGAACTTCTGTAGGAGTACTTCATATCCACATGACTACATTAAGTTGAAACAAATGACAAATCACATTCACGAAGATTGAAGAGTTTATTTGAAATATTTATATTTCTTGAAGATGCACGAAACAAACGAAGGCAATCCATGCTGTAATGTAAAAGGCACAGACGCTAGTTTTAGCCCATAAAGATGGACATTAACTTTAGTTCATCTACAAATCTGCAGCACATTTGGATACAGTTATAACAGAATAATACCATCTAAAAAAACATTACTTCTCAGATGAAAATGTGTTTTTAGAATTATTTCAGGTACTGCAAAACACTGGATGACCAGAACTACTTCAGATGTACAAAAATGTAAGTATTTCTAATTTAAATTATCAAAAGTGGCTATAATAGTGAAAAATATGTTGTAGTGTTTAAAACCTATGAGTCTTTAAGAGCTTTGAACATCTAAACAGAGGATATTAAAGAAGTTTCCTTGTGTAACCGTTTGTGTGTTTTCAAAATGTACAGTGCGAGTGAAGGAGAATGAAGTGCGGTCAAAACCACACAAGGTGGTACAGTAATATAAACACTGTCTTACAGGACTCAAGTTATAGTTTATTTTGTTTAACGACACCACTAGAGCACATTGATTTATTAATCATCGGCTATTAGGTGTCAAACATTTGATATTTTGATGTAAAGTAACAGAGGAAACCTGCTACATTTTTCCAGCAAGGGATCTTTTATATGCAGCATCCCACAGACAGGATAGCACATACCATGGCCTTTGAGCGCTTTGTCAATGGGCTATGTCCCACCCTAAAAGAATGTCAAGGCCATTTCTTCTGTCAAACTAACTTTAAGAAAGATGGCACTACAAAATGACAATTTATTTCCTATTATTACACTGTGATCTCTCTCTCAGGTATTATTCATATTGGCCTACATATACACCTATGTATGTACACCTATTTAAGTATATACACCTGTATATGTACACATACACGTATGTATGTACACTGTATGTGTACACCCAGATATGTACATCTATATATGTACACCCATGTTGGTACATCTGTATATGTATGCCCATATATGTACCCCTGTGTATGTACGCCCATTTATGTACACCTGTATATGTACGCCCATTTACGTACACACCTGTGTATGTACACCCATGTATGTACACCCATTTATGTACACCTCTATATGTACACATGTGTATGTACACGTGTTTTGGTACAACTGTGTACACCTGTTTTGTTACAACTGTATACACCTGTTTTGGTACAACGGTGTATGTACAACAGTGTTGGTACACCTGTATATGTACCCCTGTGTATGTACTCCCATACAAGTACACCAGTTTACTGCTATGTGTCATGCTCTCAAGTCCATGCTCATACAAACCATCTGAGCATCAGCTCCGGGATCAGTTTCTTCATCTGGTTTCTCAATTATCTAAGATACGACAGTAATAGTTTGTTTTAATTTGAAAAAAGGAAAGGAATGTATGTTTAATGACACCCATGCACAGGGATCTTTCATTTGCTCCTCTATCTGCAGACATGAAAACAAAAACACGGATCACTAGTTGGAACGAGAAAAACTACACTGCGATTACCGTATCTACACTTAAAGTGAGTGTTCTACCATTGAGCTACACCCCAAATACTTAATATAGCGAACAGCAAAAGAAACAAACACATTAATTTAGTTTTATTTAAAACTGTTTATTTAAAATCCCATTAGTTTTTTCAGATCTGTTGATTTTATCAATATGTTATAAACATTTTAGGATCATTTTTGTCAATAACCAAAATAATTTTATGATACATGATAATTTTATCATGATTCTTTTTTTAATTTATGTTTTTGTTGTACAGTATGTAATGATAGTAAACTTATCTTTAGTTAGTCCAATACAAACATGAGCTACATAATTCTATTTGATTAGCATGTGAATAGTTAATAAATTAATATAGTACATAGGAATGAAAACATAAATAGGTAGTTCTAAATAATTAGCATGTTGTGAACAATATATTATTAGCACTCAACTAATAAACTAATGAAAACCATTTGACCATGGTTAAATTTGTTTTTTTAATTAAGGAAACAAAAAGTTTCTGTGAAAATTGTTCTTACCAAGAACAGCTCAAATGCTGCCAAGAGTTCTCCCCCTTTCTGTCCCTGTCGTGTGATGTCATACCACTGTAGAACAGGAGTCCTAGCATCCGCAGGATCGAGCTTCACCATTGGCTGAGCTTTAGAACGACCCAGGAATTCTGGTTTACCCTACACAAAGATCATAAAGATCAAAAATAAATCCTAAACCTACAAATTTTAATATCTGTAACCTACCTGTGACAATGTCAACCAAAGCGTATACATAAAAGCTGTAAAAAATCTTAGGATTAAATTTAAATACAGGTGTTTAAGCATTGAAAATGTTTGTAGTTACTTGAGGGTGAGTAAAGGTGATACTACCAGGGCCCTATGTGTAGCTAGCCTTCAGTGCGCAACATGCAACATATGCTTAATAATTTAATTTTTGATTAAATTAGGAATAAAAGGTAGATAACTTTAGAAATGGAAAGAAGATATTTTTAATTAAGTATTTTACCATTTTGTTTTGGGTAGAAAGGGAATTTTAAAATGCATCGTAGTAAGTGAATAATAAAAATACTTGATTCACTACAGATATTTTAACATTAATTGAGTTCTTCTTGGCAATTCAAATTGTTGTTGGGGTTGGGATGAGTTTTTGTGCATTTCCCATCTCAATATTCTTATAGACTTTCTGTAGACCGTTAAAATGTAGATACTATGATTATCAAGCTTGAGGGCTGTTAAAAGAGTTAACATTACCACACATATCTAATGAAAGAGCTTGATGACTATAACTGAAACAAGCCAACACGTACAAAAGTGTCGTAATCAAAGAGTTCAAGCACAATGGTAGGCGGCTGAGCCTCGATGCCCTTGGGGCTCCCATGAATCTCAATCTCTCCGAAGATGAGTGTCTGGTCCCAGGTGGGACACAGCGACTTGTGCACTCTCTCTGTCACCATGCTCTGTGTGAGGAACGAGACGCGCGTGAATGGATCTGTCAAGAACAAACACAGGGAAATCAGATGGAAATAAAACCTAAGTAAAACTATTCTCAATTAAATAAAATTATATGAGAATACTTATTCTAAAGCTGGGCATTTTCCATGGTTTATTTTAATACATTTCTCGGTTATGTGTATAACAGAACATTTGGTTTTCAAATGTTTGATTAATCACTTGTAAGAGTCCTATTAATTTGACAACTAATTAACTGGCTTAGCCAATTATGATGAGATTCTGAATAAAATATTCCACCTATATAACAACACTTTGTAGGTAGGACCAGATTTGTAAATAAAATAACATGAAAAAAGAAATAAACCAGTATAAATGTAAAAAGACGTCTTAATATATGCTTCATCACCATTTGACCAATCACCTGTTGTTAAACAAAACAAACTTTTAACTTTCTCATGTCTACTGGTAGCACTAATCCAAATAACATCTGGCTGGGTCAAAGTTCAACGTGCACTCATCTTTTGAAAGAACAGTTAATACCACAAGTCCTGTATGTGTTTGTTGTAAAAACAAAAATTTAGTTTCATCTGGGCAAAAAATGTCTTACATTTTTATTAAATCTAATACCACTGGTCAAGTAGCCGTGTGAAACCTGTGAAAAGTAATTCTGAAATTGTGTGTGGAACTAGGATAGTCATAGACGCTACAAGTTTTGTTTGAAATGACTAGTTTCACTCCGAAGTTTTTCTGATTCACTTTAAGGATGAGTGTTGGTAGTATTTATATCCATGTATGAAGATTGATATGCTGCAGTTGTTATTGTCATCTTTGGGGTTTGATTTGGTGGTATATACCCTAACAATAAAAGATTTTCCTGACTGATCTCTCACCTGACAGGCCAGTGTCATCTGCCGCCAGCAGGTCGCGAGCCTGGTAGACATACGCTCGGAGCTGGTACTTCTGGGGCTCTGAAACCATAAACATCACTCAAAATGTATATCACTGATGTATCTATACAATATGCATTTACAGAAAAGATCTAGGAGAATTACGTCCTTACATTATGTACCTACTAGAGCTTGGCGGTATTCGGTATATACCGATCGGTATCGGTATCATGCCAATACTGAAATACCGTACCGAGCAAATCTCAAAATACCGAAATTTTCGGTATTGCAAAGTACGTATTCCCGCCTTTAAGTAAAACACTAAAAATACATCTGACGACACAACATTACCCACAAAATGGCCTATAATAAGAGCGTGTGGGCAAAATATTTCAATAGAAAGGACCGAAAAACATGCATATGCACTTTGTGCCAACAAAAAGTATTGGCCGACTATGGCAATACAACCAATTTGAAGAAACATATTCAACACCTTGATAAAGAAGCATGCCAAAAAACAACGAAAAGGCTTGAAGAAACGGTGACATCATCGAAGAGAAAACAGGTAAAAATTATATCATGTATGTGAAATTCTTTCAGTGCTATGCGCACGTGCACAAGCGATGCTATTTCACGTGATTGAGGCGTGATTCGATGTTTAGGGCCTACTAAATTTGGGTCATTCCGTGAATGCATTCTGTTGTTGAATTTGTGTCACAGTAACAGTTTTGCGTTACCTACTACTGCTAGTTTTTGTTAAGGCCGGGGTTCTAACTTTTACAGACTAGCATGTCTGATGACCACACATTTATATCTTGAAAAGAATGCAGGTCAACTTTAGGCCGTATCTTTAACGGACTAAAACAAATACTTCCGGAGACTGTCAATTTTTAAAATCGGAAAAATGTCGGAGAGGTTCATGTTTAAAACAACCGCTTTTTATATTTATTAAATAAAACTGTTAAGTTTACTTGTAAAAAATATATATAACATTTTCTGATGTTTAAGACATTACTTGTTAGAAAACCTCCCTTTGATAAAAAAAATAAATGTGTTGGACATAAATAAGGGGAAGACCCTAACGTGGGCGTGCATTTAGAGGCAGGTATACTTAAAATACTGCTTAATATTGGTTAGTTATTAGTGTTATATGAATACCGATATCGAGGTAAATTGCCACCAAAATACCGATACCGATACCGAACTTGAAATTTCAATACCGCCCAGCTCTAGTACCTACCACAGCCTTTCTTAAACCAACTGTGGAGCACTGAAGGGAATGAGAAATAGCCTAATGGGTCCACCGACAGCGATCAATCCTAGACTAACCGCACATCAAACAAACGTTTTACCATTGTCCATGATAGATACCAAAGCTCTCATTTGATCTGTAATTGCTTAATTATTATTTGCCAACCGTATCTAATATTAAGACACAGTGATTACACATCTAGTGGCTAACCTGGGCAGGTGCATATTGGACCGGCTATCAGGGCTCGACCTTAGCGGTAGCCCGGGGTGTTTTGGCTACCAATTTCTCATACGGACTACCAGTTGTCTAACCCAGGTAGTCCGCCGGGCTCCCAGATGTTTTG
>JAECMU010053982.1:4736-16403 GCA_016106625.1 Dracogyra subfuscus | reverse complement strand
TCAGTGGTACAGCGCTCGCTCGATGCGCGGTCGGTCTGGGATCGATCCCCGTCGGTGGGCCCATTGGGCCATTTATCGTCACAGCCAGTGCACCACGACTGGTATATCAAAGGCCGTGGTATGTGCCATCCTGTCTGTGGGATGGTGCATATAAAAGATCCCTTGTTGCTAATCGGGAAGAGTAGCCCATGAAGTGGCGACAACGGGTTTCCTCTCTCAATATCTGTATGGTCCTTAACTATATGTCTGACGTCATATAACCGTAAATAAAAATGTGTTGAGTGCGTCGTTAAATAAAACATTTCTTTCTTTATATTCCTCGGGATAGACACTAAACATTTCAACAATAACATACTATTTATTAAAATTGTATTTGACGTTATTTGAATAATGGTATTATTCAAATTAGAAACCATTATATTATTACTATGCTTTGCTAAACTAAAACAAAACAAAATCCAGTCTACTTAACCATCAATCCTGTCCAAAGAGTTCCACATTAAGCAGACAACGCCATTTACATCTCACTGTTTTAATTGTTCATAGCTGTAGACAAAGTTTAACAAGATGGGGAAAAAAAGAAAGTACTATTTGTCAAATATAGCATACAACAAGAGTACCAGTGAGGTACATTATACGCCTGTCATAAGTGGGTCACGGTGACCTAGTTATATTATGTTACACACTGCCATCCCAAATTAGACTTGCATACAAGGTCTGATGATTCTATAAGAATTGATAAGGAAGATATGGCACTGGGCAAGGATTTCCTTTAATGTGCAGTAATTAATGAAAAGTAGGCTGTTGTGACCTAGTTATTTTATGTGACACACCACCATTCCGAGTTGTATTTGCTTGCAAGGTTTGATGATCCTATAGCATTTATTTATAAAACAATTGCGTACGTACCTAAATAAGAACAATGCCATACCATAATTTGATTTGATATATATTTATTGTTAATGTGCGAAGCCAAAATGATGGTGTGGGCAAGTATCTGTTGTGGCCCTTAATAACTAAGAGTAGGCGCTTTTAAGAACTAGATTATTGACATGCACATATAATTACTGTTTGACTCAACAGATAGGGGTCACGCACTTAAATCATCCCCCACCTTCCAAAAAAAACCTACTAAAAAGAAAAACAAGAAAAAAAGAAAGAAAAACTAAACACACACACAAATAATACCTCTTTTACCCACCACATTAAAGATTTTCTAGAGGCTCCACAGACAATATGGTTGACCCTCCCCCATCCCCATAATGTACCGAACAACTGTGAATGGGGCGTATATCAGCAAACAAACCATATCAATGAATAAATATCGTACTACCTTATAGACCATGCATGACGACGAATAACTTACAAAAACGATTGCCTGAACACCCCATGAAACAACATCAAAACACAACATATTACATGCATAGCATGAAAAATGTAAACTGAATGTACAAATCATGCTGATTGGGGCTATAAACAATGGTCTCTGAGAAGCCACTTTCATTTATGAAGTGGTCTTTGAGAGAACGTTAAACAAGTGATGGAAATATTGACAGCTGAGGAACGTGAACGTGCCTTAGGCATGCTTCAAGTCCGCATTTCGAGTAGAGTCATCGCACAGCGATTTGGATATCCCCATTCATCAATAATTAAGACTCCACAAGAGATACCAGCTGACAGGAATCACCAGGAACCGTCCACGTCCAGGCCAACGACGTGTTACGACACGACGACAAGCGAGATCGAACCCTGCCAGCTGCCAGGAATGCACCAAATGTTCAAGGTCGACGAGGGGATATTAGCGCAGACACTGTGCGTCGCCATCTTCGCTCTGCTGGGTTGCGTGCTCAACGAACATATGTTGGACCTATCCTGACTGATCGACATCGAAATGAGCGCCGACATTTGGCAGGAAGGTTTCGTCATTGGAGATCACAAATTTGGCGTGGTGTGCTAATCTCTGACGAATCTCATTTCCATTTAAGGAATGCTGATGGTCGGTTGCAGGTGTGGCGTAGGCGTGAAGAACGTTACCACAATGACTGCCTTGTCCGGAAGGATCGATGGGGTGGAGGGAGTGTCATGGTGTGGGGTGGGATCAGATATCATCACCGAACAGCACCCCATGTTTGCATGTTTGTGGCAGAATGAATGCTATTTACTACCGGAATAACGTCTTGCAAAATCACGTCATGTTTGGTTCAAGCGTTGCGGTGTATTCGACCCAATCAGATTCGACATGAGTTTGACCCATACCCACTCCTCTTTCTATGACAATGATTAGGGTTAGTTTTAGTGTTAGTCTTTAAAGCCTTTGATATAGAGTGGTATGGGTCGAAATCTTTCCTGAGATTCTACTGTAGGCCCTATATATTAATTTTATAGAATATATTTTATTCTGAAACTTCAAAATCTAATAGAAATTAGGCTCGCTTTTAGGTTTTATCCAGTTAATATATATTAAAAAGAACTGCCATTTTATACGTCCAATTTGGACTTGGACAAACATTTTCTCCCTTTACCTCGACTTTGAATTGAAATGTTTATTTTTAAAACCACATATGCTACGTCCCTTCAGACTACTCTCCAGGCTCTATGTCCAGTGTTAGTTGTTTTAGAGAGAGAGAGAGAGAGAGAGAGAGAGAGAGAGAGAGAGAGAGAGAGAGAGAGAGAGAGAGGGGGGGGGGCGAGAGAGGAGAGAGCGAGGGCGGGAGAGAGAGGGATAGAGAGAGAAAGAAATGTTTTATTTAACGACGCACTCAACACATATTATTTACGGTTATATGGCGCAGACATATGGTTAAGACATATGGTTACAGTAAGAGTACTCGGGCTAGTAAACTGCATGCAATCTGTTTTGTGGGAAGGTTGTAATTTTACTAAATTTGCATGTGAAAGTGGCCTAGGGTTTAACTCGCTAAATTCTGACAACTTTGCGATCTCTAGCTTATACGAGAGCTTTGTGAATTAGGCCCAGTGACTGTAGAAGGTCATGTTTTTAAGAAGCGGTCTTAGCGCTAAGATCACCTTAAGTACCTAACTATTTTATATACACTTAAGATGATTTCAGCGCTAAGATCGTTTCGTAGAACGGAGACCTGTTGTAAATGTTTAAAGATTAAAAATAATCTCGACATTACAGGTTTAAATTATGTGACTAAAAATGTAAATTGATACCAGTCAAGTTTGTTTTTCACTTGATTAGATGTTATGTTTTTTAGAACGTGGAATGTGCAGTTCTGTAATTCTCTATATATGCAGCAAGATGATGTACATTATCTAGCCACGATTAAACTCTTGTTCTGTATCTTTCCCTCTTTTTTATGCGAACAGAAATGGCCTATTCCACGGCACTAACGACAGATCGTGAATAGCAGAGGAACACTGCAGATGGTTGGATATTGCTGATCACAATACCAGGAGCCTCTTATAAAACGTTAACAGTCTAGACTAAGGACTAAAGAACTTTAATGAAGACTCGACCATACGAATAGCTAACAACACAACTGGTCAAAGGCCGTGGTATGTGCTTTCCTGTCTGTGGGAAAGTGCATATAAAAGATGTCTTGCCACATAGGAAAAATGTAGTGAGTTGCCTCAAAATTACCAAATGTTTGACATCCAATAGCCGGTAATCAATTAATCAATGTGATCCAGTGGTGTCGTTAAACAAAACAAACTTTATACCAGCTAGTCAGGTGTCCGCTAACATTCATATATATTTTTTAAATTGTCAGACTAAACAAAACATTATCAAACTAAACGCACATTTCATCTATAGGAACTACGCACATATCATCTATAGGAACTGGCATAAATAGCCACAAACGACAAGTGTCATTCAAGGGCTGTAATGTGGAGTTGGACTGGAAAAAGAGCTTGAGTGAAGGAAGGTGCTATCGGAGCAGGACAAACATGTTAAATCCGAAGGAAAATAAAAGAGATTGAGATAGTGGAAGGGGTCCAGCACCCCTCCCCCACAGCGCACCATTTCACGAAGTGATTTTGGCACTAAAATCACCCTAAGTGCCTAAGGTAGCCCAGTGGTAAAGTTTCCGCCTGATGCGCCGTCGGTTTGGGATCGATCCCCGTCGGTGGGCGCTTTTGGGCTGCGAACCCAGTACCTACCAGCCGTATGCCCGATGACGTAACCACGACACAACTGAGGTCGGTATATGGCTACACCAGTTACTGACGCTTCTACTACATGTGTGAACATAATATTTTGGGGTGCATAACTTTCTCCATCTGTATAGTAAATTAGTTTCCATGCAAAGGTTTTTTGTTTTGTACTTTCTGTTTTTGAAACGTCAAATAAATCATTTGTCATTAGTCGTCACAATTTTAGCATATTAGCTTATTTTTATTTGCACAAATATTTTAACCCTTAACTTCTTTTGACTAGTATATATAATATTGCTGCTTTTAAAGGCACACAATCACGGATTTAGTGGGCCTTATTTCTCTAAATATGTATTTATATGGAAATTACATTCATTTGGAATACCAAACCCAGTTACTGTGTGATCCAAAACATTTTATTTGAACTACGATCGAGGGAATTCCATAACACACTTAATTTATAAAAGTTAGAACTCTTCATGTTTATAAGTTAAAACATTATGGCACAAAAGATTTGTAGTAATGTGGCTATATATATACGACAACCGTATAATGTATTTTTGAATTTTATATAAACGATCACCGTGTATAGAGACTTGGCAAACGGAGGCCGGCTATACACATGGCAAATAATAAAAAGAAATATATTATTAATTTCAGAATGGAAATAATTGCAAATACGCTGAAATAAAATAATAAACATTCAAAACATGAATTCACCATTTATTATTATTATTATTATTATTATTATTATTATTATCATCATCATCAAATTATTTTGTCTGGTTCGCAAAGTGGTCATTTGGTTTAATGTACTAGTATAACGTAAAAAAGAAACCAGTGTACTGTCACATGTTTTGTCGTCCAAAGGTTGGTTTTGATTATTCGAATGAAAGGTCAGCTGGACATAAGCTCCACCGGGCTGCTGTTAGATCCATATGTAATAGTGGAGCTAATTTTAATTAGAATGAATTATTACTTAACCCAGTTGAATCCAGTTCTACGTGCAGGGAAAAGTTCATCCTTTCGTTTGTGCGTGTGTGCATGCACGTTAATCTTGCATTTGTACAGCCAAAACTCTCACAGATCAAACACCGCACTCTCCACCCACAAAAAGTATAGTTGGCTAATAATAATAATAATAATAATAATAATTGTGTATTATTATTATCTTTTTTTTAATTATTATTTATTTTGATAGTTCTGTACGGGCAATATTACGCTATTCATATGTCATTGGAAAACGTACACAAAAGGGTCCGCTAAATCCATGTACCCCTCCCCTCCCCTTTCCAAAAAAACCGCTCTGTTCTTAGGCCACCTATTTTTTATTAAATGGTTTACGGATCCGCCGAAGTTCACTAAAAAGTCCCGCTGATAAAATAAAAATGCAAACCTACATTTTTTTTAATAATTTTACCGCCGTTCTGACCAAACAAAATATATATATTAATAATAATTTAAGGGTATTTTTCCCAAAATTATACTTGTCAAATCATATTCTGTCTTAGTTAAATTATTTATTCAGAAGTACGTTGCGTTTTGACTTTGCCGTGTATTGTGCGGGTGCACAGGTGCATGGCCACCATCTTGTTGTTGTTGTTGTTATTGATACTTGCAGAAAGCGGCTATATGTCGAAATCAGAATTTCAAGTAGTAGAATTGAACAGTTTATCGTAGTATTTCTGTATTAAATAATTCAACATCATAAATACATATCAAAAGTATAAATCAATAAGCATCTATGTATAATACAGTATTTATATGCCTGAATGCCAAAGCAGTAAATTTACGACATGTGCAGACCAATTTATGTTGAATCCGGGTTGTTACGCCCTTAAAACATTTCGAACCCTGTGTTGTTTCGCCCTGAGATCCGGTCATCCAGGGTTGGTTCCTTCTAAATCTTATTCGTACGGAGTCGTTTCGCCCCAAAGGTGAGTCGATTCTCCCCGATTATATATTTATTAGTGTAATTGTTTTGAAATAACATGAATATTTGCACATTAGTTATTTAAACGAGATTGCAACATATATGTGTGTTCATGATGAATAATCTGGATTTCAAAAAAATTCTCTTTTTTTCCTCCGACAGAAAAAAATTGGTCAGAAAAAAATTTAGAAAAAAAATGGATCCAAAACTTTTATTTTTAGTTTTATTTCGACCACCTACATATATTTTGTAGAAAGAAAAAAAAATCCGCAAAGCATTTAATAAAAAAATAGGTGGCCTTATAGTACTTAGTATGTATTCCTCCTGTTCCTGATATTTCAGTAATATGGATGAATCAAACACTTATTTACCGCCTATATACATGTTTGCTGTGAATATAGCCAGCCCTCGTTAGCGGAGGGTCTATGTACGGCCTTCGTATAAATAGTCACATCGTAAAGTTCAGCGTATTCTTTAAAAAATTTACATTTCCTATCCCAAGTCAGTGTTATGGCATATTTTGTATAATAATGAATTTTACAAGGTGGAAAATTAAAGTATTTGTGATCCAGATGTTTAGAGTTTTTCGCGTACGACTAACGATAAATTTATCTATATATATATACAAAGGCCTAACTAGTCGGGATTGTCGACGTTTAAAATGCATCTGTTGCTAAAATAAACTAATGTATAAGCTTATTATCATTCAGTACATGTTTTTATTATTTTTAATAACTTATTTTCATTATAGTTTTTTTCTTCTTCTATTTACCCTACGTCGAAAGGACGGTCATACGTTCTCGTTACACGAGCTTGGTAAATTGTTTTGGCAGTGTGGTTATTCGGGGAATGCCCATAATTTAATTATTTGTTTATAAAATATCAATAATAAGTGTGATATGGTGGTTATATAGATGGTCCAATAAAGTACTTTTAGGTACAAAATCAAATTTATATATTGTCATACAATTCCTTGTTAGGTCAATAATTAGGTCAGCCATCTGTGACATAGTGCGTTTAACAATTTACCCGAGAGAAAAAAATAAATACTGAACCATGGTCGAGTATACACAATGTGCTACTACGTGACCTTGAACGTCATTCATACAACCACGTGACTTGCGCCGTTTTCCGTACATGGTATTGATTACTATCCACTGCTCTAGCTCAATGAATGAACTCAACAACACTTCTTGCATTAGTGCACAAAGACCGCCGACCTTTCCTCTACGCTGTGCATATATTTATATATTAATGAGTTATCGTGCATGCTAATGAATTAAAAAAAGAAAAATCAATAATTATTTGTTCAAGTGAGAAAGTGTAATTCAGTTTTATATTTAGCTTCCATCATTAGGTAGAGGTAAAATCGAATTGGTATAATATCATATTAGCGCTGTAGATACAAAAACTAACGTTAAAAATATTCTTATGTATCCAAATCACCATACACATTTAGCTGGGGAAAAACCAGTCCGCCGACCTTTCCGCTACCCGCTTGACCTGTGATGACGTGAAAACATTTACATATTCATAAGTTATCGTGCATACTAATGAGGCTCCTGCCAGTGGCAGTAGGTGAACATACTACTTTTACCCTACTCATTGTTTTTATAAAGGTTATGCGTTTGGTGGATTAATTTGTAGTTTATAACTGAGTGAACAGAGAGACATAGTGCACTTGAAACTATGATATAGCATTTTTAATTTCAAATATTATGACTATAATGTACATAAACCAATATTAGGCACAATTAATCTTTAACACCCATTTACCCCCCTCCCCCAAAAAAAATAAAATAAAAAAATAAATAAAAATAATAATAATTAAAACTACACACGCACATAAAAGAAGCAAACAAACACACAAAAACACACATATAGAAACAAACAAAAAAATAACAACCTAAACCCTACTTCCAAAAAATTAAACCAACAAAAACAAAACAGTACACAACCACACACAAAAACAGTCAACAAACAAAACTATACAAAAAAGAGAGAAGAAAAGTATTAGGAACAACCATTTTCATCATATCCAATTTCTTTTGGATGTAGCTCGATCATTTTACGGCGAGCAGAAACGTGGTATGCGCATGTTTAAAAGTACCAACTATCATACCAAATGGCCGTGATCTATCTAAGGTGATAAGATTCTTAGCCAATTGTGATGTTCAACTTCGGGAGACCTCTTGGAAATAAGAAGGGTGTTGCCATCTCTGTATACAAATCCAAAGTATCACCCGTATTTGTCACGCATTTTAGAACGTCCAACACGTTTAATTCTCAGTTTTAGTCTGATTATGCCGTGGATTTGCATGTCAACAGCTCTTGGGTCTGCAAATATGATATAGTCACACTTCCGCTGTAATTGGTCGACAGTATGTCGATTGTGTAGACAGCCAGTGTTTTTGTGTTGAAGCAATCCACCTGATCAGTTTTACATCCATCCAATAATCCACCAACCACCAAAATATGTTCTCCAACAGATTCAGCATAGGAATATTGCTCTTTCAACCAAATATTTCCAGTCGTCTGCCACTCGCACTGTCACAGCTAGCTGTTCTATAGTGGAACTGGAATATCCTCCAGTCACCTAGGGCAATATGTCTGTCAGACATTGCCACACGTTCAGCTGTTGATATTATTTGTTAGACTGTGTTCGGCCATTTGCTTCTTAATGTTCGCAGGGCTTCTAGATATTGGTAGCCCCACTCCCATGGCTAGTAACGAATATTACAATGCCCGACGGCTGAAGAAAAAGTTTTCAAATGCTGCACTTAAGTCTATTTTGTAAATATTAATATCCTTCCCCCAACCCCACCCCACCTCAATATTAGTGTTTTTAATATCGCTATCTCCATCTTTAGGTAACATATTGATTATTACAATTAAGTAAAGAAGGGCTAGTAATTTTTAATTCTAGGAAGCAATTTTTTTTTTAATCACTGATCCCTTGGCTAGTTAATTTTGTAAAAATTATAGAAGCGTTTTTGTATTTGTGTCGACGATGTGAAAGATATGAACTGTTTCGTCATAATATACTAAACTTAGATATCTCTTTCGCAACACACTATATTAAACGCTTCGGATATTAAAAGCACACAATCACAGATTTAGTGGGCCTTGTTTCTCTAAATATGGATTATAAATAGAAATTACATTCATTTGGAATACCAAACCTAGTTACTGTGTGATCCAAAACATTTTATTTGAACTACGATCGAGGGAATTCCATAACACGCTTAATTTTTAAAAGTTAGAATTCTTCATGTTCATAAGTTTACAAAATTACGGCAAAATAGATTCGTAGTAATGTGGCTATATATACGACAACCGTATAATGTATTTTTGAATTTTATATAAACGATCACCGTGTACAGAGACTTGACAAACGGAGGTCGGCTGTACACATGGAAAATAATGAAAACATATATAATTAATTTCATAACGAAAATAATTGCGAATACGCTGAAATAAAATAATAAACATTCAGAACATGAATTCACAATTTATTATTACTATTATTATTATTATTATCAAATTATTTTGTCTGGCTCGCTAAGTGGTCATTCGGTTTAATGTATAGCGTAAAACAAAACCCAGTGTACTGTCGCATGTTTTGTCGTCCAAAGGTTGGTTTTGATTAGTCGAATGAAAGGTCAGCTGGACATGAACTTCATCGGGCTGCTGTTAGATCCATATATAATAGTGGAGCTAATTTTAATTAGAATGAATTGTTACTTAACCCAGTTGAATCCAGTTCTACGTACAGAGACAAGTTCATCCTTTCGTTTTTGCGTGTGTGCATGCACGTTAATCTTGCATGTGTACAGCCAAAACTCTCCTAGATAAAACACCGCACTCTCCACCCCAAAAAAGGTATAGTTGGCTAATAATAATAATTGTGTATTATTATTAATATTATCTTATTATTATTATTATTTATTTTGATAGTTCTGTACGGGCAATATTACGATATTCATATGTCTATGGAAAACGTACACAAAAGGGTCCGCTAAATTCATGTACCCCTCCCCTCCCCTCCCCTCCCCTGTCCAGAAAACGCTCTGTCCGTACAGTACTTAGTATGTATTCCTCCTGTTCCGGATAGTTCAGTAATATGAATTAATAAAATACTTATTTACCGCCTATATACATGTTTGCTGTGAATATAGCCAGCCCTCTTTAGCGGAGGCTCTATACACGGCCTTCGTATATATAGTCACATCGTATGTATACATCATCTAGTTCAGCGTATTCTTTAAAAATGTAACATTTCCTACCCCAAGTCAGCTGTCATGGCATATTTTGTATAATAATGAATTTTACAAGGTGGAAAATGAAGGTGTTCGTGATCCAGATGTTTTAGAGTTTTTCGCGTACGACTAACGATAAATTTATCTATATATGCAAAGGCCTAACTAGTCGGGATTGTGGACGTTTAAAATGCGTCTATTATGCCCGGCGCCGACGAGTGTTTTTTAACGCAGGCGTCTTGCTTAAAGAACGCAGTAAAATCGCATCGTGTGCGACCCCCTCTGCGTTGCGTTTGTTAGCGCTGCGTCGAGTTTTCAAATATCAAACATGTTTGATTTTTGACGCACAGACGCATCCGTCTCCTGCCGCATCCGTCTAAAAACGCACGTGTGCGCCTACTTGCGTCTGCGTTGCTTTCACATTTCTATATTAACCAATCATCTGTTTGTTCAGTAACATGTCTTTCGAAATGGCCTCACCCAATGACAGTGTGTGGGCTCAACAACGAGAAGACATGTTGATATAATTGTACCAAGAGAGATCGTGTTTGTATAAAACAAACTTTCCAGAATATGCTGACAGGGCTCTTAAATCGGCTGCAATAAATGAAATTGCATTACCTCTGGATATGACTGGTACAAATTTATGTTTATATATTACTGTCATTAACATATTCATCAATATCCACATGGCCCATATATCCTACTACACCACTAATGATGCATGGCTTTATACGAATGTGTAATTAATGACATTTCTAAACAGATGAAATTATAAATAAATAATATTGCATTCTTCATACTATGCCTGATAATAATAATAATTAAAACAAACAATTGTGAACTAAGAAGAATTTATATCGTAATAGTATATTGTACATAATATTTTTTTAAAGTTTTTTTTTTTTTTTTAAATGTATTAATAAATTACATTTAATCTTTGTTATTTTTCCTAGAATAAAGTTTAAATAAATAAATTAGTCAGTGGATCGCAGGAACGCATCGCAGGTAGGCGCACACGAGACGCATCCGTCTGCGTCGAGTCTGCGTTTTTTAACGCTGACGCATGCGTTAAAAAACGCTCGTCTGCGCCGGGCATTACTAAAATAAACTAATGAATAAGATACATGTACATGTTTTTATTATTTTTAATAACTTATTTTCATTATTGTTGTTTTTTCTATTTACCCTACGTCGCATAGGACGGTCATACGTTCACGTTACACGAGCTTCGTAAATTGTTTTGGTAGTGTGGTTATTCGGGGAATGCCCATCACGTGACTCAAAATAATACGTCACACCTCTGCTCTCCAAATAGCCGTTATTTTTCTCAGAATTATGGACAGTACCCAT
>JAECMU010053963.1:0-12113 GCA_016106625.1 Dracogyra subfuscus | reverse complement strand
GAGAGAGAGGGGGGGGGTGCATCCTGATTCCATACCAAACTAACCTTTGATAGTCCTATAATCAATTGAGTACGATTTACTTTAGCATCAACCTGCTATTCCATGTATATAATTTCATCCAATATGCATGTATATTATTTATTAAAACCTTGATAACCAATTTAATTAGTAAAAGTAGTATCTTGCATATTGTTTTTTCATTAACATGTTTTTTATTACAAAAATATACAATGACTATTGTCTTGCCAAAATGCGGAGGAGTGAACAATTTTGTCATGCTCATATACCACGAAGACTTCGAGCATGTCTGTCCTGGGTCCCGTCCCTGGATAGTCAAACATTTAAACATGCCAATTACGTAATAATTTGTTTTGAACCTACTTACGTAATGCATACAGGCATTTATAAACCAATATTAAATTATTTGCCAATTGATACAAGTTGATAATATTGTTTTAAAGTTTGTGTTATTTGTTTATGAATGCTCAGTATGAAAACTATTCATGGAATATTTGTTAAAATTAATTCATTTTATTCTAGTGAATGTTTAATTATTAGATATATTCTATATTTTTATATTTTAAAAAGCTTTCGATAGTCTTATTACTCGAGTGTCCAAGAGGTGATTTTACCATTTGCTACCAGCACCAACCTACGCTAATGAGTCTGTCGACAATATTTTTAAAGTTAAGATTCGTATTCACTATTTGTGGAATAAATACACAATATATACCTGCCACAGTGCAATACATGATTTAAAATAATTAAGATGCAATACTAAATATCAGTACTTAAACAAAAATCAGTGCTCAGTTATATGTCGTGAAAAACCGTAAAACGGACTACCTCATAAACCGGTCTATTTACGTTTGACTGTTAAATTGTGGTGACTTCAAGTGTCAAGTGTAAAACAGTAGCCCGGTTTACGGGAGTAGCTGAAGAATATCAGGATTAGACTACGACATGCATTTAATCTCTTCACAACAAAAAATGGCATGGATATTAACACTTGTTGTTTGATTTTGACAATAAAATTAACAAGGTAAAAACATTCATCAAATCGATGGTACATTACAATGCGCGTGTGCAGAAATCGTTTCCCGTTAATAGGCCGGTTCATGATTACTAGTACTCGAAGATATATGGTCTATTCCAACTAGCCAAATAAGTCACCTTTAAACTAAAAGGAACACTTTTGGCTTTTATATTATCCCTGCTCTCTCTGCCCTATCCCTACTCCACTGTGTAGTCCTGCAAACCTCAATTCTTTAATGCTACACCAGCACGTCAGTATTTAAGTATTTCACTTCCTAGCACCCTGAATGGTCAAACTGGACAACCAATATTGTTGCTTCATTTAAAATGTTTCTGATCAAGCATACATACCTTTTTTATTGTAGTATCATTTTTCTGCAATTAAACAATGGAATACTATTTTAAACATAAAAAACCCTAACAAAACGCCCTACCTTTTAAAACCGTATTGTAGTTATTGTACTATAATATTAAAAACATGAGACGAAATGGTAGCAATATCCTGTTTATTTTCCCTAATCGATCTTAATTTATATTGCTCAACTCAACTTGGTTGACTTGCCTGTAAGGTTGTAGAGCGCCAGTCGATGACGTCAAAGTGTATCATTTTTATATAGGCCTACATACCAAGATATTTTTAACCACATGGGTAATAATTGTTGAGACTGTTGCTAACTAGCATGAAAACCTATAACATGTATCAGTTATTATAACTTGTAAAAAGAAAGATTAATGTAATAAGAATTATCAAGAATGTTGCTCATTTCGCAGACCGTGGGAAAATATGTCACTTTTAGATTTGTGAAACATTTGTTGTATTTTCCATTACAGACTTTTCTCTTGTTAGTTTTATAATTAATTGCGCAGTCTCATCTGTGCTTGTTATAACATAATTTTCTAATGCGCCGTACAAACACAACTTGTTTAAAAAAATAAAATCGCTATATTTTCATGTCATTTAAATTAAACACTTGATCTAGATTATATCGAAGGATGGCGTGTGCCAGGAAGAAAAATAACGTAAATGGTATATTATTATTAATGCATTAAATCTAGATTACATTATTTATGAATTTGATTTAAATAGGTAAGTGAGTGTATTACATTACATGGCATTACTCGTACTAATGCTTATATTCTGAGGTTCACTGGTTTTGGTCTATAATAAAAATATTTCATTAAAATAAACAATTGTTTAATTTGAAACGTATTCCTAAGTTAAAGGGACATTCCTGAGTTTGCTGCAATATTTTAAGATGTTATCGACTAATAAAATATTTCTACGATTAAACTTACATATTAAATATATTTTCTTGTTTAGAATATTAGTGGCTCTATATTAAACGTGTTTCTGATCATTCTAATATTTGTATTCAGTTAATTTTCATTTTAATTCCTAAAAGATATGTTTTCGTACGTACGAAATCATTTCAATACGAAATCCAGTTCGGGCTTCTTACAAATATTAAGACTGCCCGAAGCACGTTGAATATACAGACAGTGATATTCTAAACAAGAAAATGTATTCAATATGAAAGTTTAATCGTAGAAATATTTTATTAGTCGGAAATATCTTACAATGCAACGAACTCGGGAATGTCCCTTTAAAACCTTAGTGTTATTAACAATATATACAAATGCAAATTACACATTTGAAAACACTGAATACATCTTTAGTAAATAATTTATTTTAATTGTTTTACATTACTGTCATGCTATAAATCAATGTCCTCTAGTGTTAAGCAAAAAAACTTTTTGATCATACAAATGTTTTCATTAGCTCATTTATCCTTCTGAAACACATAAATGGGTTACTGTTGGGAATTCGTATGAAAACATATATAATTGATATGTTTCCACTATTTCGTAGTTAAAATATTTTTTGTAGGGTTTTTTTTCTTCTAAATATATTTATTTACGAAATTTTAAAGGGACATTCCTGAGTTTGTTGCAATTTTTAAGATGTTATCGACTAACAGAGATTTTTAAAAACTGTAATTGCATATCAAATATAGTTTCTGCATACAATATTAGCGGCTGTATATTAAACGTGTTTCTGATCGTTCTAATGTTTGTTTTAGGTTAAATTTCATTTTATGACCTAAAATATTATTTTTCATTCGTACAAAATTATTTGAAGACAAAATCCAGTTTTGGCTTCTTACAAATATTTTTATGACCAGAAACACAATGAATATACAAACAAGAAGATATATTTAATATGTAAGTTTAATTCTAAAAATATGTAATAGTCGGAAACATCTTACAATGCAACACACTCAGGAATGTCCCTTTAAGATTATATATCACATTTATTTACATAATAGAATAGATGTTTAACGACACCCCTGCACAAAAAGTACATGGGCTATTATTGGGTGTCAAACTATGATAATTATTTACAAATCTAGAGGAAAGGAGAATGTTGTTGTTATTGTTGATGTTGATCATGATTGTTTGGTGTGGGTTGTTTGTTTTTTTTTGTTTTTTTTTAATTAACTAATATATGACCATTATAAAAATCAAATGAGCTTTGTCCTGTGCTAGTTTCGAGTTAGTAAACTAGGCTGTGAGTGGCAGTCCTCTTTGTGAAGTCAGATTTTTTTTTTCGTTTGTTTAACGACGCACTCAACACATTATAATTACGGTTATATCGGCGTCGGACATATGGTTATGTCGAGAGAAAAAAACCCAGTGGTTAGCTGACGGGGATCGATCCTAAATCGACCGCGCATCAGGCGGGCACTGTACCACTGGGCTATGCTGCCCGCTAGGTCAGAAAATGCATTGTCTTGAGGGATTGACTCTTTTCCTATACTAGATACAGAGTCATGGAATCAACCACTATTTTCTAAACATATCCATTCGAATCTGCGTTGTGCACAGACACGGTCTTGATCACGGATTATGGTTTTTGTTGTTCAAATTGGAATTTGAAAGAAAAATACCCACTTGAAATTTAATTAATGTTAGACCTAATTCCAGTAATGGGCAACACATATATATATATATACTTTCATACACCACATACACACACTGGTATATATTTTACAAAAACAACAAAACAGATTTAGAATAAAATCTTAAAGTTTCTAAATGTAATAGTCTATTAACGCTAGAAGGATATTGGTAATACAGAATGGTGATCAAAACGTATAGATCTTTATTTAGATCTACATTTGATGATGGGTGCACGAAAGTCTTATTTGCTGATTCTAAAATCCTATACATAACCATGGGGTTAGGCATTATCTTGGTGTTTTTAGAATAACACTAGTTGAAAGCTTGTACGCTGATACACACGAACCTAGTTTGGGTGCTAAACGTGCAACGCATTTTCTGCAGTATGCCATGAAGATAAGTCGTGGCCTAAATACCCAGGACAGAACGCAGTATTTGATAGTAGAGATATGAAGTTGTGTGATATGAAGTCAAATGCCATTTGTCAATTTGGTTTTCAAAATAAGCAGTTATTATCCGTTTTCAACATTGATTTAGCTGCCATTGTGGAAACGCCTTCATATTTTATTTTACCACCTTGGTGTATCAAACCACCCACATTTGTATTTGATCTTGTGAATCTGAAGAAAAGATTACACAGATTATTTATAAACAAGAACAATATTGTTATTACATTCTTGTTTCTACGAATGGATCTCTGGTTGGGACGTTTGTGACTTCTGCTACAGTTTCTCCCTCCGATACAATAATTAACATGAGACTCCATAGCATCCAAATATGGTATTTTTACACTCACTTTCATGTCTCCAAGTTTTACAGAATATTAAGCTGGAACTTAACTTCATTTTTTTATTGATGCTGATAATCAATTTATGTATATATTTGCCGTTGTTTGACACTCAATAGTCGATATATGTTTTGTGGTGGGGTGTCGTTAAACATTCATTCATTCATGCATTCACAATCGATATCGGGCTTGGACGTAGCGCAATGGTAACGTGTTCCCTTGATGCGCGGTCAGTCTAGGATCGATCCCCGTTGGTTGACCCACTGGGCTATTTATCGTTCCAACCAGTGCACCACGACGGTATATCAAAGGCCGTGGTATGTACTACCCTGTATGTGGGATGGTGCATATAAAAGAACCCTTGCTGCTAATCGAAAAGAGTGTTGTTCTAAACTGATCATAGACGCCTTTTAATCTGAATGATAAAAGTGTCATCAGTGATCAAGTCGTATCTCTACACAACGCAGGGTCAAATTGGCATATAGCAAAAATAGTTGTTGATACTATGAACCTTTATCTAGTGCCTCGTTTATAGGAGGACATCCACTCCCGAAGAGATCCTACATCAATTTGACCGCCACAAAGAGTACTGCCACTCACGTACTAGTTCACTATATCAAATCTAAACGACAAAACCATGGCGCAGTCAAAATCGTATCCCTGCACAACGCAGAGTCCAGAGGACGTTCTATACAAGATCGTATAAGTTTCCATGATTCACTATGGGGTGAGTTGCTAACAGGGGGACCGGCAGTGTGCATTTCATCCTTCCTGCACCTCCCAAGGAGGTACGGCAGTGTGCATTTCATCCTTCCTGCAACGCCAAAACTAGTGCATGACGGTTCCTACTACTTAATATTAGGATCTGTTATTTTCTTTTAAACTCATAACCATCAATTTGAGGAATAATTATTTGACACAATGTTTTACTGTGAATAGCCAACGCAGACGAACACTTTTTAAAATAAGAAGTACCAACCTGAGGTGGTGTAGTAACTTTGCCCTGAAAATAAACAATTGGATATACATTAATCATGACACAAAATGAATATTTTAAACACAGAATTCATAATACGTTTACTGTATACTTGCACCTGTGGATATTCATAGTAAGGCATATTATTTTGTTTTTAAAATTATTAAATTATTTATTTGTTTGTTTTAATTTTTAAAGATATTTAATTTGTTTTTAAATGTGTTAGATATAAGAAAAAACATCCTAAGGTGAATTAGTTTTGCCCTGAAAACAAACAATTATACATGTATTAAAGATAACACAAAATTAGTATTTTAAACACAGAATTGATAATAAAGTAGTTATTCTGCTGAAACAATACAGTATATTTACACCTGTGGATGTTTATCACATTAAAGATTAAAATGTTTAAAAAAAAAAAAAAATTAATTGTTTTGTAAGTTGATGTTCAAAAATAAAATATGTTTTCAACTCTATTTCTCACAAACAACAAGTTGTAGGCCAACGACTTTTGGTTTAATATCGTTGCATCTATGGATGTTCATATGATATCATTTAAAATTTCTTTAAAACACTAGATTAATCATGATATCACATATTATTTCGTTTAATTCATTAATTGTTTTACACTTTAGTGTTTTATTCCTTTTCAACATATAAAAATTAAATGATAACTAATTTGATAGTTCACTTCGTGTAATCGTTAAGACATTCCCCACTCCCGAAGATGACAGAATGTTTGGTTTCAACTAGGCGATGGATCTAACATAACTCGGCGTCCCGTTGGTGTTCGGGCTAACAGATTTTCTCTGTAGTTAACTGAAAGAACTCTGGAATATTCAAGTATAGATTGTTATACCAGTATAATAAGTGTTCGTATGCTACATATTCCATCAAGTTGCCTATACCATATTTCAGAGAATAACATCACACTGGATATCAGTAATAGTCACATCATATATGTACATGCATAAAATTATAAATAATTTAAAACTTCATTCAAATGTTTATGTCAGAATTATTTTTTCAAACAGTATTAAATAATCGAATCCTCTTGTTTCGTCTTATTTATTTTAATGTCGTCAAAAATTATCTCAAAGTATATACATTTTCTGCCGAGCTGTCGTTTTTATTTGGCTGTGTTTGGAGTGTTATTCCATATTGATCATAGCCCCGCCTATCAATCTGAACGACAAAAACATTTTCCGTGATAAAATCGAATGGGCATATGGCAAACGTTTTGTTAATTCCATCAACCTTTATCTTGCGCTTCGTCTATAGGACAGCCACTCCCAAAGATATTTATCATTTTGACCGCCACAAGGAGTACTGCCATTCCCAGACTAGTTTTCTACATAAAACCTAGCATAGGACGGTTCCTATTACTTAAAATGCAACATGACAGGTCTGTAAACTTGATAATAAGAAAATATCAGGCACGTTGGACCGGGGGGGGGGGGGGGNNNGGCTCTACTCCCCCCCCCAATACTTCTGAATTAAAAATATCATTGGTCGTACATCGTAAGGCAGAGATTAATTGCATTTCAGGACATTTAGGCCCGAATTTACGAAAGGTGAACATCGCTCGTTTATCTCAGATGCGTGTTAGTCTTAAACGCGGCTAAAATCACACTTGTACGCGTGCGGCTTCACACCTCGTTTAAGGTATATTCTGAAGTTAACAAAACGTGTAGTTAGCTATCCGCGTGTAACTGGTACGGTCCATTCTATAGTTGGAGGCACAAATGCCAAGTTTTGATTGGTAGAAAATAATAAAATATTTATATAATTAAAATATTTTTGTTTGTTGTTGTATCATTGTTTATATTACAATATTTATATAGAAAACCACCCACATTTATATTTGATCATTTGAATCTGAAGAAAAGATTGCACAGTTCAGATATTTATAAAGAAGAAAGATATCGTTATTACATTCTTGTTTATACGAATGGATCTCTGGTTGGGAAGTATGTGGCTTGTACTACAGTTTCTCCCTCCGATACAATAATTACCATGATACTGTCTGATTTGGCATCTATTTTGTTCAGCTGAATCCGGGGCAATCATTAAGGCCCTGGGAGAAATTAAGGACTCCATAGCATCCAAATATGGTATTTTTACAGACTCACTTTCATGCCTCCCTAGTTTTATAAAATATGAAGCTGGAATATCCCTTAATTGTGATGTCGTTACGAAAGCTCGTTTTAGTCCTTGCCAATAAACAATATTATATTTTATCGGGTGTCCAGCCATACTAGCAACCGTGGTATTGAAATGCAGAGGGAGATGCCTCATTTCGGGGTTGGAGTGCCTTACCCTGTTCTTAAAGATAATATTAACAATATATATTTTCAACATGATTAGAACGCTGGTTTTCCGAACAAATTGCATTCTGTTAAGCCAGTTCTGTGGGAGTGAGTTCTATGCGTTTCAGGAAGTATGGAATTATCCTGTGTCGTGCTCGCATCGGTAACACATACCCATCATGTTCACTTATTGTAAATGAAGATCATCCAGCTCAGTGTGAGCAATGTCATTCCCTACATTTTGGTGAAATATAATCGTCTTTTACCGACGTGGAAGCATATATTTGGTGGACCAAATGTAATAGAATCGTTTCGATTTCATCCTAAACTTTACGAAGTTTTTATTTAAAATTCAATATACTAATCTGTGATATCGATATTTCCCCCAGCTTTTTACACTGCGTTTTACCTTAACTTCATATTTTTCTTTTATATTGATACTGATAATGAATGTATGTATATATTTACCATTGTTTGACACCCAATAGTTGATACTTGTTTTGTGGTGGGGTGTCGTTAAACATTCATTCATACATTCACAATCGATATCGGGCCTGGACGTAGCGAAGTGGTAACGTGTTCCCTTGATGCGCGATCGTTCTAGGATCAATCCCCGTTGGTTGGCCCATTGGGCTATTTATCGTTCCAACCATTGCACCACGACTGGTATATCAAAGGTCGTGGTATGTACTATCCTGTCTGTGGGATGGTGCATATAAAAGAACCCTTGTTGTTCCAAACTGATAATAGCCCGCCTTTTAATCTGAACGACAAAAGTGACATCTGTGATCAAGTCGTATCTCTACACAACGCAGGGTCAAATTGGCATATAGCAAAAATAGTTGTTGATACCATGAACCTTTATCTAGTGCCTCGTTTATAGGAGGACATCCACTCCCGAAGAGATCCTACATCAATTTGACCGCCACAAAGAGTACTGCCACTCACATACTAGTTCACTATATTAAACCTGGTGTATGACGGTTCCTACTACTTAATATTCAATATGACATGTCTGTAGCTTGTTAATAAGAGGAGCTGTATTTTATTTTAAACTCATACCCATCAATTTGAAGAATAAGTATTTAACACAATGTTTTACTGCGAATAGTCAACGCAGACTACCAATTTTGCTTCTCTGCAAATGTTTCATATAAGAAGTACCAACCTGAGATGCTGCATTAGTATTGACCTGAAAATAAACAATTGGATATACATTAATCGCAACACAAAATGAATATTTTAAACACAGAATACTTTTACTGTTGAAACAGACAGTATACTTGCACCTGTGGATGTTCATAATAAGACATATTATTTTGTTTTTAAAATTATTAAAATATTTGTTTGTTTGTTTGTTTTAATTTTTAAAGCTATTTAATTTGTTTTTAGATATAAGAAAAACCATCCTAAGGTGGATTAGTTTTGCCCTGAAAACAAATAGTTATACATGCATTAAACATAACACAAAATTAGTATTTTAAACACAGAATTGATATAAGTATTTTAAACACAGAATTGATAATAAAGTAGTTATTCTGCTGAAACAAGACAGTATATTTACACCTGTGGATTTTTTATTACAATGAAGATTAAAATTTTAAAAATAATAATTAAATTAATATTTTTGTAAATTGATGTTGAAAAATATAAAATATTTTTAACTCTATTTCTTACAAACTATAAATTGTAGGCCAACGTAATTTAGTTTAATATCGTTGCATCTATGGATGTTCATATGATATCATTTAAAATTTCTTTAAAACACTAGACTAATCATGAATATTATATCACATATTATTTCGTTTAATAAATTAATTAAATTTCATTAATTGTTTTACACTTTAGTGTTTTATTCCTTTTCAACATATAAAAATTAAATGACAACTAATTTGATAGTTCACTTCGTGTAATCGTTAAGTAGTGGGTTCTAATAAGACACTCCCCACTCCCGAAGATGACAGAATGTTTGGTTTCAACTAGGCGATGGGTCTAACATAACTCGGTGTCCCGTTGGTGTTCGGACCAACAGATTTCTACTGTAGTTAACTGAAAGAACTCTGGAATATTTTAGTGTTAGTCTGTTAGATTGTTATACCAGTATAACAATTGTTCGTATGTTACATATTCTATCACGTTGCCTATACCATGGCAAACTATTTGTTCATTCCATGAATCTTTATCTTGTGCTTCGTCTACAGGACAGCCACTCCCAAAGATATCCATAATTTTGACCGCCACAGAGAGTACTGCCACTCCCAGACTAGTTTTCTATATACAACTTAGCATAGGACGGTTCTTACTACTTAAAATGCAACATGACATGTCTGTAAACCTGTTAATAAGAAAATATCAGGCACGTTGGAGCATGGGGAGGGGCTGGTGGGCTCTACCCTCTCCCTCCCCCCGCCCAGTAATTCTGAATCATAAATATTATTGGTAGTAAATCTCAAGGCAGTGATTAATTATATTTGTAAAATAAAGGAAATTGCATTGGAGGACATTTGGGCCCGAATTTACGAAAGGTGATCATCGCTCGTTTATCTCAGATTTTTGTGAAATAAAACATTTCAGATGGAGAAAATTATTTACAGACATTCACTACATTCAATACATGGATTATTTCGATATTTGTCATATTTGCATACTTTATGCGTTAAGCGATATCTTTACCATCTATACAATGATAATCGGTTTCCAGATAATCTGGAACAGTTCGTTATAATGTCTGAGGTAACAACATGCATGTCAGTAAGACCATTGAACCATATCTATTGTTCAGTGAATATCACTTTTATGGTTTCTGTAGATCTATATATTTCATTGTTATGCATATAATAAATGAATATATACAAAGTTTGGCAAGTACAGCAACCTGTTAAACAATCCACGAGTTACTCCAAACATTTAAAAGTCTAAAATATTTACTCTTGAAAACGTTTGTATTATATAGACGAAAAGTCGAGTTTTAACTTTGTGTTGTGGTTTTTTTTTTAAGTGGATGGCTTTAAACAAAGACTTTTGGTTTAAAATAATATTTAAAAGCACATTGTGCTAACTTCTAAGTAAAACATAATTTATTAGGTGTTTCTTATAAAATGAAATACTGATGCTAAATATGAATTGAGTTAATCAGTATATCAGGACAGTTATACTGTCAGAGTAGAAGATATCAGTTATATTGTCTACACTGACAGACCAGTGCTGCCGTTGATGCTAAACATACTTACCGGCCTCGGTGGTGTTGTGGTTAAGCCATAAGGCTGGTAGGCGAGTTTTAACGTGTAAGACCACTACACCCTATTCTCTCTCACTAACCACTAACAACTAACTCACTATCCTGCACACACAGCTCGGATAGCTGAGGTGTGTTCCCAGGATAGCGTGCTTGAACCTTAATTAGATATAAGCATGAAAATACGTTGACATGAATGAATGAATAAACATGCCTAAGGGGTTTGGTAAATTATGAATAATCATGAATGTAATCGCTAATTAGGATTACATTATTAATGGAATAGATGACGATTGCGATTACAAGGCATTCGCAAACATTATAATTGATTACGATTGTGATTACAATCGATTACGATTACTGATTACGATTATCCCATCTCTATGTAGAACCATTTTATTACAATACTGGTTAACGTGTGGTTAAAGTGTTGTTAATTTACTTACTGTCGAATTTGTACCTGCCAGTGTGGTTTCCAAGAGTACTACAATATAAAAATTAATATATTTACACAAACACAATATTTTAAGTACCGGTACTGAAATACTGTGAAAACGTATGTGAAAACCCCCCAGAAACAAACAAGCTTCTCACTAAAGGTTTTGGTCACATATGGTATAATCAAAATGTAGAAAATTGCAATACATTTATACCACTATTCAAACAGAGAATGACTGATCAATTTATCCAATCTACGTTTGCTGTATTCAACAATTCTCCAAAATGTATGTTTTACAAATTCGTTGTTAATAATTATTGCTTACAACCTTACCTTCAGAAACCTATTGCCCTGAAATACAAACATATTTT